>VMDO01004448.1:104496-125504 GCA_007922755.1 Pedetes capensis | reverse complement strand
AATTAGGGAGAGGAAGAAGGGACTATATAGTCAAATAAGGTATTTGGAGAATGCTTCTAACAATGAATGAGGTTGTTAAACATGGTTCAAGAAAGGGGGATACTAGAGCAAAGAAGTAGGCAGAAATGTAGACTCTTTCTTCTTAGAACATATCAACAAGTACAATATTTAAAATAGCTTATCATGCTATTGAATGAAAGACAAATCAGAGGAATAGCAGAGAAAATTCAGGGACAGACTCAAAGATAAATAAGAAAGTAGTGTATAATAAATGTAGCACGTCATATCTTCAGGTAAAGAATGGATTATTCAATAAATGGCATTAGGTTACTGGGTAGACATCTGTTTTATGCGCATACAGGGGTATGTATTTATATGAAACTATACCTCACACAATTAAATCAAAACAACTCCATATGAATTGTATACTTAGATGTTAAAAACAAAAGCATACATTCACTAGAAAAAAATATAGGAAAATTTCTTGGGTTGGAAATGTCATTCTTAGTCTGATACAGAAGTCAAAAAATTGATAAATTTAATTACGTAAAAATAAAAATGTTTACACAGAAAGAACACCATAAAGCAAAGTAATTTAAAACACAAAACAAATGAAAAAAATTCATTAATTCACTGCTATTCCCTAAACATAAGCGGAGGTCCTACAAATAAATAAAAGACCAATAATCCAGTAGAAAAACAAGATAAAAGATAAAAGGAAATTCATGGAAATATAAATGGCTCTAAAACATATAAGAACATGCCAACCTCACTAATAATAATACAAAATAAAACACTGAGAAGCTATATCTGTTAAAAAAATATTAATTTATCATTTAAAACCTTAAGAAAAATACAGGCCCAGATGACTTTATTGGTAAACACTATGAAACACTGAAAAAATAATATAAATCTCATATAAACTTTGAGAAAATAAAGGAAGGAACACTTCCCAATACATTTTACATTATATAATCCTCACGCCCAAACTGAGCAGGCATTATAAGCTAAACAAGTCAGAGACAGGTATTATTGACAACTTAGACATAATTTTATCTCTAAAAAGTACTAACAAATTAGCTTTAACAATACATTAGAATAATATAGTCTTGGGAGTTCATCCCAAGAATGCAAGGGTAGATTAACATGAAAACCAAATTAATTCACTGTATTAAAAGAATAAATGTGAAAAAAAACTCATATGATTGTCTATATTTGCAGAAAAAGGATTTAACAATATTCTGCATCCATTTATCTTAAAGACTCTTAGCAAACCAAGGATGAAAGGGAACTTCCTCAACCTGATAAAGAGCATCTATAAAAAACTCATGGCTAATAACATTCTTAACAATGACATATTAAACACTTCCCCTCTGTATTAATAGTCAGCTGTTGTCACTGTAGCAGAAAAACCAATGGAAACAAACATGGAGGAAGAGATTTCTTGGGAGTTCAGTTAGATAAGTCCATAATGGTGACAGGAGCTATGATAGATGACCTCACAGAACATAGGACCAGGAATAGAGAGAGACCCAATCCTGGGGTAGGTGGGGGAACCCCCAAACACCTACTCCCAGTGACATCATTTCTATAAAGCTAAGATCCACCTCCCAAAGTTTTTATAACCTCCCAATCCAGTGCCAGCAGCTGGGGACGCACATGACCATTAGGGAACACTATATGTTCAAATCATGACACCCCCTAAGACTGGAACAAAGCAAGGATAGTTTCACTCTCAGACTTTTATTTAACACTGTATTGGAGGTCCTAGCTAATGCAATAAGAAAAAAAAAAAAAAGAATTTTTCTTTTTTCTTTTTTTGCCTAAAATTTGGAAAGGAAGACATACATGTAAATGTATATCTATTTCTAGACAACACAATTAAATATGCAAAAAACATTAAGGAATCTATGAACTACTGGCACTAACAAGTGAATTTATCAATGTCTCAGGATACTGGATCAAAGTTCAAAAGTCAGCTGTGTTTCTAGTAGCAAACAACTGGAAAATAGAAATTAGAAAAATAATTTCATTTAAAACAACATCAAGGCTGAGGCAGGAGGATTAACACGTGTTTGAGGCCAGCCTGGTCTACATAGCGAGTACTAGGCCAGCCTGGGCTACATAGCTACACAGCAAGACTATTTAAAAAAAAAAAAAAGGCCAACACTGAAACTTATTAAAAATATCACCAAGACAAAGTGAGGATGATGTTTAAAAGAACATTAATTCTATCCATATCAAGAAACACACAGACACAAAAGGCTGAGCAACTGATGTTCTAGATTAAAGGAGATTAAAGAGATATGACAACTAAATACAATGTGTGATCTTGCAACAGGAAAAAAAAATCCATAAAGAGCATTAATAAGATGACACAATTTGAATATGGACTATGTATTCCAGTATTGTATTGCTCTTAAATGTTCTAATTTTAATCATTGTATAGTAGTTATGTAAGCAAAATGCATACATAAAAGGTCAAATGCATACATAAAAGTATTAATAAATAATATCCATGGAAGTTGAGTGTTTTATCAGTTAACAAGGTCATCTTTCTGTTTCCAGAAAAATGAGCACATTCCAGCCATCTGCTGTCCTCCAGCATTTGCTAGTGAGCACTATGTACAGGCTCACACTGGGGCACAAAATAGCCACCCAACTGAGTTCTCTTCCTCAAGCTCCAAGTTTGCAAAATCAAAGGCCTGTTGTCTTTTTGTACAGCTTGTGGGCTAAGAATAGTTTTTACATTTTTAAGGGATTGTATGAAGAAAAGAGCCATGTCAAGCCTCACACTGTTATCTTTAGAAAGGCCTACTTGCAAGGGGGGCCCCTGACTGGTATCTGGATACTTGAGTTTTGGAGGGTTTTCCACTTTCCTAAAACTGCTAAGTCCTACAGCCATACCACTGTGGTGTTGGATCCCGTCAGATCTCAGAAGCTAAGCTGGGTTGGGCCTGGTTAGTACTTGGTTGGGAGACGGCCTGGGAACAAGAGGTGCTGTAGGCTTGGGAGAAAAACCTGATGGCCCACTCCCCAAAAAACAATCACCAATTGAAAACTCTATGAATAGCAGAGAAGCACTGACAATAGTATTTTGCCTGTGGTACATAGGATAGCTGTGAGTTGGACACTGACTTGACAGTACCTAACAACAACAAAGAACTTCTAAGAGTGGCTCACTGTGTATAAATTGTATGAACAATGTGGTTTATGCTGAATGCTTTTTCCTTCTGGGAAGCTGGAATTTTGGTATGTGCCAGACAGAAGGTGCCTGAGTGATGAACTTCCAAGAAAAACCTTGAACACTAATTCTCTAATGAGCTTCCCTGGTCGCCAGCATTTCAAGTGTGTTGTCATAATCTAAAGCTGGAAGGATTCAGTCTGTCTTCAGATATTCTATGGGGAGAGGACTCTTGCAAATTCTTGCTTGGTTTCCTCGAGACTTTTCCCCATACATCTTTTCCCTTTGCTGATTTTGCTTTGTATCCTGTTGTTGTTGTTGTTGTTGTTGTTGTTAGGTGCTGTTGAGTTGGTATCTGACTCATAGCGACCTTCATAGGGTTTTCAATGGCTGACTGTTTCGGGATTGCCTTGGGAATGGATTGCCAGGCCCTTCTCCCATTTTTGTGGTGCTGGGAATTGAGCTTGGGACCTCAGAGACTGCAGCGCAGCGCTCTACCAACTGAGCTAAATCCCAGCATCTTTTTCCTTAGCCAAAATACAACTATATGCTGAGTCCTGTGAGCCTACCTAGCCAAACACTGAACGTGGAGATAGTACTGGGGTCCCAACATAGACTAGAGGAAAGAAAAAGATAGCAATGACTCTGCAACAGAAACTATGGGTAGCCTGCAAAGCTCGAATTATTCACTATATGGCCCTTTAGAGAAAAAGTTTGTCAACTCCTGGTGTAAATGAAAAAGATGGGTCACGAGTTGATGGTAGTTGCTGAGGCTGGGTAATGAGTACATGCACACTGTTCTGTTTACTTTTATATCTGTTTAAAAATTTCAATAATAAAAGTTGTAAAATAAAAACCAGTCAGAAAATTGTTCTAAAGCTACATATCTTGTGAGACTTATTACTTACATATTAGGCTTGTAGTTAACTAAGATTTTATAAGATTATCCAGTATGCTACCCCATTTTCTCCTGAGAAATACAATTCTCACCTCATCCCCTGGAAGATACACTGTCCTTACTCAACCATACCTCACAGAAGATTGATCTGCCACTAGTTATCTGGCCCCAGCTGGCCAAGGTATACTACCTTCTCCTTCTTGCCAAAGTGGACTCTGACCCAAGTTGGGCCATTGGTCCTAACTTAGGATTTTTCAGAAAAGAAATGAGAAAGAATTGGCCTCACATATGATGAAATTAATGGTTTTAAATAAACGTGAAAATTGGTTTGTTTTCTGTATTGTAAGAGATTAAAACATTATGAAGGCTTTCAGAAAGTATATGCAAAATAACATCTCTGTACTCGACCATTCACGTTCATCAAATTCTAAAATCTGTCACACTTCAGAATTTTTCTTTTTCTTATGTATGTATGTATGTATGTTTGCATGTATATATGTATGTATGTATTTTGAGGCAGGGTCTCACTATGTAGCTCAAACTGGCTTTGAACATCCATCCATCTATCTATCTATCTATCTATCTATCTATCTATTTTTTTTGAGACAGGGTTTTGCTTGTGTAGCCCAGGCTGACCTCGAATTCATGATCTTTCTGCCTATACCTCCTAAATGGTGGTTACAGATGTGCACCACCACACCTGGGCAATTTTTTTCTTTTAAAATATATGAGTAGATCTATTTTTGGTTTTCTCTATTCTGTTCCACTCATCCATGTTTAAATATAAGCCAGTATCTGTTTATTTATCATAGCATTCTAATAAGTGTTACTATCTATCTGGTGGACAAATCATGTTAACTTAGTCTTCTAAATCTTAATTATTCTTGGCCTTTTATTCATTCATTTGAATCTTAGTATTATCTTCTCAGGTTCCACAAAAATTTCTGCTGAGATTTTGTTGCAATGGCATTGAATTTACAAATAAAAATGGAGTTACTGTTAAGTAGTTTAAAATAAATAAAATGGAAAGATATAGCAAAAAAAAAAAGGGCAAAAACACACTAAAACAGTAATTTTTTCCTTTAGAAGTTAAAAAAGTAACTAGATTTTTCATAATCAAGAAGTGAATTTTAAAATATGGAAAAAATTGTCTGTTTAATCCTAATCTACAAGGCCACAGCAGCCTACATGTCTGTGTAACAATGGGCTACACAAATATACTTTTACTCAGTTTCCCCAGCTAAGAAAGAAACACAATAGAATAAAATAAATAATGAGGAATGCTGACAACATTAAATAGCTTTGGCCATTTAGAGCTGCTATTGTGTACTCAAGATATCAAAAACTAATCACTGGAAGCAGTCTCTCAAGTTCTATTTCAACTGCTTAAATGCCCCCAGCCTTCAGAACTGTTTTATATCTGTTCCACACTTTGATTCCCAACACAGTAACATCTTATCAGAGATTGTTTTGGTGCAGGTTTTTCTTTATTGGGAATCACTTTAGATTTCTTTATTCACAGAGCAGATGACTTTTTGCTGCCCCCTCCTGGTCTTCTCTGGCTGCTGTAAGCTTAGTAATGTGGAGATGTAGCATATTCAAAGCTTCAAGTAGTTAGTTGTCTTTGGGGTCAGAATGCTTTCTCAAAAATGTGATTTTCTTTCCATCTAGGTGTTGAACTACCAGTGTTCATAAGTGTCTGTTTCTCTCTATTTTCTAAGCTCTGATTACCTCTCTACCTTAATGCCTTAGCGTGGGGACGGTGAAGATGGATGGAGAACGTTTTAGAAATCTAAATTTGAATTTAAAATACCCTTTCCCTAATAAGTGGGGTGTAGAGAATAAATAGTCCTTGCTCTTCAAGATGTTAAAATCTAGTATAACCAACATTAAAGCTGAAATTTATTAAGCATCGAACTTTGTCCCAAGACTATTCTAAAGATTTTAAAAGTTTAGTTTCTCTAAGTCTCCTTGTTGTTGTTGTTGTTAGGTGCCATCGAGTCGGTATCCGACTCATAGCGACCCTCATAGGGTTTTCAATGGCTGACTGTTTCGGGATTGCCTTGGGAGTGGATTGCCAGGCCCTTCTCCCATTTTTGCGGTGCTGGGAATTGAACTCAGGACCTCAGAGGCTGCAGCTCAGCGCTCTACCAACTGAGCTAAATCCCAGCCCCTAAGTCTCCTAACTACCCTAAATTGGATATGTAATCCTATTTTAATGTTCATTTTATGAGTGAGGAAATAGGAGCAAGATTATAAGGAACTAAGTTATACAGTTAATGTATGGCACATTGAACACTTATCTGCTCCTCTGTACTGCTTCTTTAGTGAAGAAAATTAAGAAAAACTAACTTACTATTTATTTATTTTTCACTACTGGGCATTGACCCCAGGGCCTTGCACATGCAAGGCAAATGCTCTACCACTGAGCTCTACTCCCAGCTTTTTCATTTTTTATTTGAAGACAGTATCTTGCTAAATTGCATAGGCAGTCTTTGGCTTCAAACTTGCAATCATCTTGCCTCAGCCTTCCAAGTTGTGGGATTATAGGCAAGCACAAGGCTGGCCTGTAGGGTGCCAGGCAGAAACAAATATAATTTTACAGAGGGGTCAGAGGTTACATTCATATGTAAAAATCAGGGTAAGTTTATAGATGCTGCAGAATTTGGGACAGGCCTTAAACACAGGTTGTATTCTGTGATTAAGAGCCAGGGGAGTGAAGAGCAGAGGCAAAGACTAGAAAGTCTAGGGCACATTTGGAGGAAAGTAGGCCACTCTGGCTAGGGTGTGATAGCACCATGTTAGTGTGCCATACATGGTAACTTTTATTATGTGCTATTAATTCAGCAAATAGAGAACTATAATACTCTCTATGTCCACAGATTTCCCATTTAACAAATAATTTCAAGGTCCTTCCTGTGAAAATTCTGCCAGGGCTTCTGCCAATGAAGACAAATGATCTATTCAGTTTCACCTTTTGGCAGCATCCATCCTTGAGCTGTGTAACAACCAGTGTAAAATAAATACATTCTTTATACGCTGTAATATCTGGAGTTGGAAGACCTGGTTTTAAGTCCCAGCCCCGGCTCTTACTAGCTATAAAAGGTTGATACCATTTGCCTTAAAATCAGTACTGCTATTAAAAACAACCGAATTACCCTAAAATATAAAATCTGCCTGGTCAAAACAAACATAACTGGAAATCTAGCATGAAAGTGATAGCAGTCATGATCACTGAGTATTCACATCAAATACTTTTACCTCCTCAAATTTCCTCTTGCCTAGACACACAGCATCTGGAAATACTCAGGAATTTATTTGCCTCTGGACTCAAAAGTCATGATGCAATCAGTTGCAACTTCTGTTCCCATAAATCTCTCTGTGGAGCTTCTGTTTATCTACTCAGCTCTCCCTTAAATATTATACCAGCTCCTGAAAAGATGCCTTCATTATCTTCAACCCAAACTACCTTACATGCAGAACACTACTACAGTAGGGTTTATATAATAAATACAAGACTATATTTTAATTATGCCTTTCTCTCTGCCCCATCTTTGCAATTCTTCATACTCTGATTATGACTTCACAATTATGTAAACAGTCAGAAAGGTTTTTTGATCCAAGGATTTTGCACTATGGAAAAGAGAATTTAGAGTAACTTTTTATGTGAAATTTTAGTTTAGTCATGTTTTTGTTTTAGGTTTAATCCTTAAAGGGTTCTGTAGTTATTAGAACAGATTTACTTTAGTCTTCTCCTTTTAAATCCTAAATACACGTAAGTCATCAAAAACATGAGCTTTGTGGCCCTTTCAGATTGATAATACATAAATGTCAAATATATATGGCACAAAAATTAGTTTCCTGGAAAATAAGTGTGAACACTCAACTTCCCCTATCACAACACTTAATAAAGGTATTTATGAACAAGATAGGAGGTGAAGCCTGTACAGATCTAGAGAGATTAAGAAATCCCCGATTCTTTTTGTAGTCTAATTTTACATCAGTTAGTTTTTCTTTTCATGTTCATAGCTAAAGTAGATGAACCTTCAATTCCATTGGTTAAGTGAATAAAGTTCATGAGAAACTACACTGTCCAGAACCTCATGCTTTCAAATTCTGAGGCTTCTGGTGATAAGGTCAAGCTTCTAGCTCAAAAAGATGGTGAAACAGAATTTTAGGTATGTCTTGGAGAAGCATCCAAGATTGTTTGCTCTTCTAGTAAGCTAATGGCTACAGAGCCAGTTTAACTGTATCCAAGTTGCAGATCAAAATGGAGACTAAACTGGTCCTAAAATCCAGGTTGCCTTTCTCATACCATTCTATGTGCCTTTTCAGCACTTTCCTCCCAAGCCCTAACATAATACATTTTTCTGTAGAATCTCTATGTTAAATTTTCTTTTAGGATTAATTAATTCTCTGTCATTTTGTCATCAAGTATTTAATTACGCACTGAGTCTCCATCTTCTGACTTATTACTGAGACTGCTTTAGGGAAAATTTGTTGTTGTTGTTGTTAGGTGCTCTTAAGTCAGGTCTGACTGATAGCAATCCTATGTACAACACAGAACAAAACACTACCTGACATTGTTCTCTCCCCAGCTCTATGTCAGTGCTTCTCTGCTATGCATAGCGTTTTCAGTGGCTGATTGTTTTGGGAGTGGGCTGCTGAATCCTTCTCCCAAGCCTGCAGCCTCAGGTATTCCCAGGAGGTCTCCCATCCAAGTACTAATCAGGCCCAACTCTGCTTAACTTCTGAGATCAGAAGAGATCGGATGCCAGGGTGGTATGGCTTCAGGCTTAGGGAAATGAAGTAGCACAAAAAGAAACACTGGTCAAGCTGATGAGCCTGTGGACTTGAAGTCAGGACTTCATTCACAGCTGCTTGTCAAATGGCTTTAAGGAAATCAGTCTATCTAAACCTCAATTTTACAGATTCTGAAAGCTGACAGAACATCAGAGGTCATCCAGTCTAAAATTTCCTAGCTGGTGCCAGGACACCAGGAAGACCTAACAATTGTTTTGGCAATTGTTCCTTCTCCAAAAGTCTGTGGCCAGTCAGTAGGTATGAAATATGATGCAGCAAACTTAAAAATATGTATGTGTACAATGAAAAAACCCCAGCCAATTGCTGCTTTCTAAATCTGTTTCTAATTCAATACTTCTACCAATGTACATTAATAGTCATTTTCCATTAACTAAGGCTTAATTTTCAATTCACTTTTGACTCTCCTTGTTTTCAACCTTTCATCAATCCTGATGATTGATTTTTCTCCCTCTTGTGTACACTACATTTCTTTCTTCATTTCCACTGTCAACTATCACATGATAGGCCTTATATCACTGCATGCAGAGACAATTAATTTCCTTCCAACATTTACCCCTTTCAATAAAAAATTTATTCTGTTATGAATCTTCCTGGAATAATTTGGGGGGAGTTGAACCCAGGGCTTCGCACATATTTTGCAAGAGATCTACCACTGAGCTGCACCCTCAAGATATTTTTTATCTTGAGACAGGGTCTAAGTTACACAGGCTGCCTCTGACCTTGAATTTGCAATCCTCTTGCTTCTGCCTCCCAAATCACTGGGATTATAGGTATTTATCACCATGCCTGGCTCTTGGAATATTTTTTATTATGATATACACTTCTCAATATACTAATGTGACTAATTGTCTTGAGGATCTTTGAAAAATATTTCTTGAATAAGTAACATTCACTCAAGATATAAAATTCAAAAAGTATAAGAGAAAATTCAGTGAAAAACCACCCAAGTCTCTCCCCCCAAACAAATCAATGTTACCAGTTTTTGTGTGAAAGTGTTCTGAGACATTCTGTGTACACACATTCACACACACACACACATTATATATATTCACATACACAAAGCACAGGTATATGCATTATATGCAACCCCCCACACACAGTTGTTATATACCACAATGTTCTACACTTGTTCTTTTCACTTAATACACTCTATAACTTATTTCATAGGAAATGCAAATACAAATACATACACATTTTTCATTCTTTTTAGTCACTGCATAGTACTATGCTATATGGCTATAGAATAATAAATTTAACCAGGCCTCTATTGGTGGATATGTTTTATTCTTTGCAATGGATATTATTTCACATGTATGAGGATATATGAGGTTAAATGTTTGTCAAGTGGAATTACTGGGTCAAAGGGTACATGCACTTATAATTTTGATAATGTTTTCAATGTTCTCTCTATAGACACTGTACCAATTTACGAATCTACTAGCAATATAGTAACAGATTGAAAACTCTCTTCTGCCAGAATCCTACTCCTAAAATCTGCCTACGTTATTTCTCACTACTCCCCAGTAAGCAGTGTCCATGGAGCCAGTTCTCACATTACCCTTCAAATTCCAATACTGCTTGCTCCACCTTGAACTCCTGTGCCTATTTCCTCTTTTCATCTACTTTTCAAGGCCATCCAAGTTCTACCTCTTTTATGTATGTTTGCTGAAAACAATATCAATCCTTCTTCCAGCCCAAAGCATGTTTTCTTTAAAACGTAAATTTTGTTACATAAAAATCAATTTACCTGTGTGTTATATCTAGGATTTTACTGATTTTTAATTGTTCCACATACATAATTACCCCCAATCAAATTACAATCTTTTTGGTAGTAGCAATTATACCATATTCTTCCTTTGAATATAGCACAGATTTTTTTTTTTTTTTTTTGTACTAGGGGCTTGAACCCGGGGCCTCAGGTGTGCTAGGCAAGTGCTTTACCACTGAGCTGTACCCTCAGACCCTTTTTTATTTTTTATTTTGAGACAGAGTCTTGCTAAGTTATGCAGGCTGCCTCTGGCTTTGAATTTACAATGCTCTGCCTCAGCTTCCTGAGTCACTAGAATTACAAGTGTGTGCTATGGCATCTGGCTGAATACTACAGTCTTAGTGAATTAAAAAAATACTCTGAGCTGGGCATTAGCACTTGCCTTACATATACAAGGCATTGGCTTTAACGTCTTGTACTGCAAAACTAACTAACTAAATAAAATAAAATAAAAATACTTTTAAATCTTCAACTGGCTTTAGCACTTCCCTTAGAGCCAAAAACCATTTGTCTTGCAAACATGATGTCTCTCCTCATGTAGTTCTATCTCAAATTCTGTCAGGGCAGTTTAAATTTGCCATCAGTGGAAAAAGAGTGGCTACTGACTCACAAAATCACTCTCTCCCTTCATATTCCCTATAATGTACACTTTATTCCATCTTTCTTCTAAATATATTCTAGACATTGAATACCTACTTTGTGAATTGATATTCATCCAAATTTCTCTACATTAATAATACGTGTGTGCGCGTGCCCACATGTGTAATGGAAAGGATGTAAATTAGCTAAAACCACCTTGAAAAAGAAGAATCAGGTTGCAGGACTTATACCACCTGATTTAAAGACATTTAAAAATACAATCACCAAGACAATGCAGTATTTGCATCAAGATAGACAACGGAAACCTGGCATAGTGGCACACACCTATAATCCCAGACTTATCGAGTAGGAGGCAGGAGGATCACAAGTTCAAAGCCAGGGGCAGCCTACATAACTTAGCAAGACCCTGTCTCAAAATAAAAAGTCAAAAAGGAGCCAGGGGTGAGCTCAGTGGTAGAGCACTTGCAAAGCATGCATAAGGACTTAGGTTCAACCACCAGTACATAAGAAGCAAAACAGGCCAGAAATAGACTTACACATATATGAACAAGTAATTGCCAACACAGGTACAAATGTGATTTAACAATAGTGTTTTCAATAAATAGCTCCAAAAAATGAGGCATTCTTATGCCAAAAAATTTACTCTGACCCTTGCCTTATACCATATACAAAAACTCATACTGGATCATAGATCTAAATATAAAACCTAAAACCACAAAAGTTCTAAAACAAAATACAGGATTAGGTTGGGCAAAGATTTCTTAGATAATACCAAAAGTGAAATCACAAAAGAATGAAACTGATCAATTGGATTTCCATCAAAAATAAAAAAATCACACTGAAAAACACTAGTAAGTGAATGAAAACATGAAACTAAGAAAAAGAATTCTCAAAAGTCAGTAACAAGGAAACAACTCCATTTTAGAAATGAGGCAAAGAATTTTAACACTTTACTAAAGGACAGATCATTAGGAAAATACAAATTAAAACCACAATGATGTACCAATGAACACAACTGATATGGTTAAAGTACTAGAAAAAATGTGGAGGAAGTGGAATTCTGCTGTTGAGATTTTTAAAATGGTTTAAACACTTTGGAAAACAATTGGTAGCTTCTTTAAAAGTTAAACATGTACTTACTTACCATATTTTGGCCATTCTACTCCTATTTACCGCATAGAAAGGAATACATACATCTATACAAAGATTTATACACGGGTGTTCTAACAGCATGGACTGTTAGGACAGGAGCTTCCAGGGGTACCTATTCATAACACGAGAGGAATAAAAGAGAGTAGTCACCTCAGATCACTCTGCGAAAGTAAGGGGTAACGTTTAAACCAAAGCTAGGAAAATATCTTGAAGATTCACCTCTGTACCCCTCATATGACTAGGTTCCAGGTTGAAATAAAAGACCAGAGGGAAAATAAGTACAGAGTCTGAAGTAGTGGAAACCAAGGGCTCTAACATCACCAAGCCTCCTGGATTCTTGGCAAAGCATTAACTAATGATGCTCCTGACAATCTGCTATTGTCTAATACAGAGCCATTGCAAATAATTAACTATGTCTCAGGCATATGGTAAGGACTGGCAAATAAGAACTAACTGAAGCACCTGGCAATGTTAAAGTATGTAAATACCACTAAAACATACTCTAAGAGTTGTCTGCCTTCCTTTGTGCCCTTACCCTTTTCTTAATAATGTTCAGGCATAATTAGACCTGGTAAAATGCTAACAAAAATTTTAAGATTGTCTTTTATGGCTGTAAAACACAAACAATTTCCATGACTTCAAAGGTACATTACTACTGCATAAACTTGCATGTGGTTCCCTCCTAATAAACTCCTACTTTCCCCTCTCCCTACAGGCAGAAATGGATTCTTACAACATAGGCCTAGGGTGGTGCTCTTGCCTTCCAAGGAACCATCAGGATATTTTTGCTTATTGAAAAATGAAGCTATTTCAGTCCTTTGGCTGGCTGCCAATCCAGGACGAGGAGACAAGCAGGCTGCCATCTGCCTCACCCCAGCTGTTCCTGACCTACCATCCGTCTCCACCAGGGATGCCCGGTATCTGCCAGGTCGGCTAAGCAATGGATGAAGGAAGCTTTAGGCCAAGGTACAGCATGGATGCATGTGTTGGCAGCACACAGCCTGCCACACAACTATAACTTCTCATTACTGGGTGGCATGGTGCTCTACAACAATCTTTTCTTACTGTATGACAATTAATCCAATATTCCCCAAATTTTTGCTAAAAACCAAAAGTTGCTTTGAAAAAAATGCTAAATTCTTAGTAGAGAATATGTTATATACATTAGAAATTTCTATTGTGTATCCTTCAGGAATGACTGTCATGTTGCAGATTAAACTACCAGTTCTGAGATTATCAGATTATTGATGCTCTGAGAGTAAGAGCAGGAGATTTAATTTCATGCTTCTATAAACCATTAGTCCCCAGAATGATTCAAAAGCCTAAATAAGCCTTTAAAAATGCAATATGCAAACATCCTCAGTGATGAGGACACTAAATGGAAAGGTGGCATCTTTATGGCTTGAGTTTGCATTCCATTAGCACAGTAATCAAATACTAACAGGAATTGTTAAAGCTTGTTGTAACTATGAACATAATAATGGCTTTTACTGATGGCACAATTTTCCCAAGTCGTGAAAATGGAGACACAGCCTGCCCCCAGAATCAGTTGTCTGCACATGCACAGCACAATGGGCTAGGGGAGCTAAGCTCAGAACCACAGCCTAGGTGGCCAGAAAAAGAGGTTCTCCACAAAATGGTAGAAGAAGAAGTTCCCATTATATAAAACTCCACATTGGGTCACCAGACAGATTCCCACAGAGAAAAGCTTAGATTATAGTTCTCAAAGAACAAAGAGCAGCAATAACCTATAGATTATAAGAAATATAAGAGATTTCCCCTTATTTTATAATCCTAATTTCCTCCTGTTTCACCATGGTCTATCCCAATAGTCCCCAACTTTTTTGGCACCAGGGACCCATTTCTTGGAAGACCATTTTTCTACTAACTGGTGTGAGGGGGTAGAGTGGATATGGCTTCAGGATAATTCAAGTGCATTACATTTATTGTGTAAATACAGATGAAGCTTTACTCACTTCCTGCTGTGTGGCCCAATTCCTGACACACCATGGACTAATACCGTGGCCCACAGGCTGGGGACCCCTGCTTTATGTTACGGTCTCTGTCTAATCCCTTCTGCCTTAAAAGTAATTGTAGCCCCACCTGGGATTCTTTAAAACATTCTGAGAAAACACTATGCTGTTTTTCCAGCACTACTCCAGGGTTTGTATCTGATCCTTGTGTTACCCCTCCCTGTTCTGGACAGATGGTGGCCTACACTCACAGCCTGTGTTAGGTATATTGAGTCAATCTTTCTGCCACAGTCTCCATAAAAGAAAGATGCAAATTGAACGCTGGGCCTCTCATGTGATTTTCAAGCATTCTACCACTGAGCTGTATTCCCAGACCTTTTCTTTTTTATTTTGAGACAAGGTCTTGCTAAATTACACAGGCTACCTCTGGCCTTGAATTTGCAGTCCTTTTGCCTCAACCTCTGGATTCAGGCATCTACCACTGCACCTGCCCAGCTGCAAATCAAATTCTTAGGAATACTATAAATGATAGTAAAGCAAAGGTGGAAGCCTTTTTCCTTTCAAATGACAATGACAATGTTAGAGGGTAACAGGCAAGAAGAAAGTGAACAGAGGGCTCTGCAGCCAGCTAGGTCTGGTGGTCCATGCTTCCCTGAGAGATAATACCCTTACAAATAGCTTACTTGCTAAACGGAAAAAGAATTAAAATCATTCCTCACTTCTATATTCATCCAAGAAGGATAATAAAACTGTATGATGTATATCATCCCCAGCAATTGAAAAGGACATTGTTTAGTGGATTCTGCTCTCTTACCCCTAAGGATTGGTAGTTTCCTGGATGTCTATAACCTTTTGAAATGCCCACCTCTAGCCCAGTCCTTGAAGATACTGGGAATCCATTAACTCATTGTAGGCACAGGCCTCAGGGGTAAACATTTTTTTCCTTCCCCTAAAGATTCAAATCCTACTATAAAGATCGACCCCACATTAGCTCAATGAAGCAGTAGTCCTTTACTACTGCCCATCTTCAAGTCTTGAAGGTGCACTGCCTTTATAATCTATGTCCATATTCTCTATCTTTAATAAACTTATTCTATATACTGGGACAAGGACCTGGCAGCTCACCTTGAAAACAATCAGCCTTCAAAAACCCTATGAATAGCAGAAAAACACTGATATAGTGCTAGGCACGACAGATATATTTCAATATATGAGGACAAGGACATTGTCTAATTTATTCATCATGACATGTCTAGAACTGTGAACAGTACCTGGGTACATAGTATGTACTCAGTCAATACTGAATGCTAAATCACTGAAATCATTTATGTTACAGAGGTACCTGTAAATGTGGGAGACCCTTCTTCCAAGACTATGTATTGCACTGTCTCACACAGGATGGAATACTAAGAAACAGAGTCTATTAAGAATTGAAATTATTTTCTGTATTTTGCCATGAACAAAGCAAAATAAGGAGAATTTCCCAGATGCCAGCCCAAATACACCCTTAATAAGCAAAATAAATAAATAAATAAATAACTACCAAGGCAGCACTATAGTCCCAAAGAGCCACTAAAGGGAGACAGGGTTCCTTCTTATCAGGGATCTATATATGTTGTCCTTAATGAGGGTAAAAGGGCATGTGCAATTATGATTTCAGGACTCAACGTGTAAATTTAGGACATTACTCAAGGCAATTTCCAATTAAAACAAACATTTTTTCAGGTGTGGAATCAAGGCTCCTTAAGATTCATATCTAAAGAGAAAACAGTGAAAAAGTGGAAGAATATATTCAATTCAGAAATAAAAAAATAAGCCTCATTACTATTTAGCAGAATTAAATATAAGAAAGTTGAATGAATTTTCACTAAAATAGAGTTGTTATTGGGTCTGATTCCCAGTGACCCTTACAGGGTTTCTAATGGGTGACTGTTTTTTGGGATTGTTTTTGGAGTGGAGTGCCACATCCTTCTTCCATTTTTGCAGTGCTGGGAATCAAATCTGGGTCCTCAGAAAGTGCAGAGAAGTACTCTACCAACTTAGCTAAATCCCAGCCCTAAACAGAGTAAGCTTTTGAAAATATACTTAGATGGAAATAATGAAAACTTCTTTTGACCAAAACAAAGCAAAAGCAAATGGCAACTAATGTAATGCTTACTGGAAACATTTCAAATTTCAACCTGACTCTATTTTTAGAATTCAGGAATTGGATCACTTCATAAATCAGATTTTTAAAATAGGAATCTGCGTTGGGAGGGCTCATTCTGACAGATATCTGGTAAGTGAAATATCAACTAAAGGATGACTCATAATTCATTTGACCAGTCTTTTTATTTAACCAGATTTAGATTATTCCAGTCTTTTGCTACTATAAATAAAGCTGCACTGAACATAAATCTTCATACATGGGCAAGTATTCAAGGTGTGATTAAAAAATATGATCAATGTTTAAATAAAAAAATTCTAGTAAAAGACACAATGCCACCAATCTCCCTCAAAATATTACCCCTGGCTTCGAACACACTTATCCCATCATCACTGCCACTTTATGAAGCAGTTCTGTAATAAATTTTTTCTGTAATAAAATTTAAAAAATTTAAACATTCATCGCATCTTTTGATCACATCTTGTATACAATTCATAATTGAATTTCTCACAGCTCTGACAAAGAATGGAGTACTAAATGTGATGATATAGAAAACATAATTGAAAAGAGGTGATGAATAGTTCCCATAGAGTATATTTCAACTTGCCAAAAAGAGGGAGAGAAGATATATATAAGTTTAACATTTCTAATTTGAAAATCTGAAATCTAAATGGCCTGCCAAAATCTGGAACCTTTTGAGTGCTGATATGACACTCAAAAAGTTTTGGGTTTTAGAGTATTTTGGATTTGGATATTCAGATTGGTGATAGCTCAATCAGTAAATTCTATGCAAATATTCTAAAATCCAAAAAACTCAGAAATCTGAAATATTTCTCACTCCAAGTATTTCAGATAAGACATACTCTATGCATATAAATAAAAAATTTCATGTATCACACTAGCAAAAAATCCAAATGTGGAAAATCTCTCTGTTAGCTGAGCTGCATAAACATCCCCCTCTCATTCATTGCTGGTAGGAATGCAAACTGGTAAAACCTCAATGGAAAGCAATTTGGCAACAGCTATTGAAATTGTAAATGTATAGATGCATAAGAATCGTGTGCAAAATTACATGCCTGCAAGGTTATTAATTATAGCATTGTAAGATAATAAAACCTACAAATTATTTAATAGGAAACTGGTTTAAACAATATATTCAAAGTATGATGCAATTGTAAAAAATGTGGAATCTTGCTATATATTGATTAAAAAAAGGAAAAAAGGTCTCTAAAACAAAAGCAAGATGTCAAACACTGTATATAATATATACTGCCTATTTTATAAAAGGGGTATGGGGGCTGGGAGTCTAGCTTAGTGGTAGCATGTGTACTTAAGCATGCACAAAGCCCT
This sequence comes from Pedetes capensis, assembly GCA_007922755.1. Classification (NCBI taxonomy): domain Eukaryota; kingdom Metazoa; phylum Chordata; class Mammalia; order Rodentia; family Pedetidae; genus Pedetes; species Pedetes capensis. Next base: position 107,609 of record VMDO01004448.1, on the reverse strand, counting down.
GGGTTCAGTCCCCAGAACCAAAAAAAAAAAGGGAAAAAAATGTTAAAAGGGATTGTGAAATCAGAGAATACACAGCCACATGGAATTGAAAACTTACTTGTAAAGGTAATATTCCGCATGGTCTATCTCTTCTCGAGATGAAATGTTGTCCACAAACTAAAAGAGAAAAAGAAACCGTTGGGTGAATACAAATGATGCCATATTTGGCTTAGCTCATACACTGACCTTAAAAAAGACAAGCCATTTTATCAGAACAATGCTCCTGTGGTATGGCTCTGTCCTTGAAATCTCTTTATGCTAATGCAAACAAAGAATATAAAAGGCTTCTTTTCTTCTGTGCATAGAACAACCTTGGCCAGAAAAGCTGATTGAAAGCCAAACTTGAACCTTGCTCAGATAAGAGACAGCTCTTCTTACCGTATTTACAACTAGTCATCACCCTTTATCTTTAAGCCCTGATCTCTTCTCTGTCCTAAGCTCCCAATACATGAGAACACATAGCTGGAAGGATGAAGACTCTTAATGGCTGAAAAAATATTGAGCAGACCATAAAAATCTAAATTTAGAGAACTCAATTTGTAGCCATTTTTCCTATTCTGATTTAAATTTTACTATGGATCAGTTAACTTATGGTTCCCCTACTAACAAAGTCTCCCTTAAATCTGTGTATGCTTCTTAACCACAATCTAAATGAACAGAAAGCATTATCCAAGGATGAATTCCAAAGTAGAGGTTCAGAAGTAAAAAAGATAGAGGAGATAATGCATGTTGTGAATATAATTAAAACCTCATGAAGACTGAGAAGAGAGTAAAAAGGAGGCGACTTTCTAAAAATAATTAGGACTTGAAAATTTGATTGAGAAAGTCATTAAGGGTCAGATAAAATGTGTTGCAAACATAGGCCCTGAGCTTTGAGAATCAGCTCTCCCGATAGCTTGTTGTGTGGCATAAACAGATGGCACAGCTCCTGTGGGATTTATTTGCTCCATCTGCATAAACAGGATAAAGGCTCCTGCCTTGAAGAGTATGAGGCGCCAATGATAAAATTTACATGAAAGCTCTTTAAACCTTGAACTACTATCTAAATATCAGATATTACAGCTTGCAGAGGGGTTCACCCATCATGTAAGGGATAAAGCAATGGTCTTTCAGTTCTCTTCCAATATGCCAATTAGGAGTGCAAAATATTTGCTATGAGCAGTTTGTTTCCCTAGTAAAAGAAGAATGTCAAAAGGCAGTTAAGGAAGGACTAGTACTAAAATGGAAGATGATTTCTCTCTCTTCCCTCTTCTAGGTTTAATAATACCCCAAATTTTATGGTGCCATTCATTGCTGCAAACAAGCTTTCACAAGATCTCCATTTAGCAGCACATCTCCCTCTGAGGAAGATACTGTTCTCATGCTGGAAATGAGGAAATTGAGAGGGGCTGTTGCCCAACACCACAAAGTAAATTACGATCAAGACCAGACCAGATATATATGAGGGAGGCAACAGAAGAGAACTTTGATGTCACACATATCTAGGTTTGAATAACAACTTTTCCATTTATAAGCTGTGTGAATTTGGGAAAGTTATTAAACCATTCTATGTCTCATATAGGCTGGGATTTAGCTAAATTGGTAGAGCGCTGCGCTGCAGTCTCTGAGGTCCCGAGTTCAATTCCCAGCACCACAAAAATGGGAGAAGGGCCTGGCAACCCACTCCCAAGGCAATCCCGAAACAGTTAGCCATTGAAAACCCTATGAGGGTCGCTATGAGTCGGATACCGACTCAACGGCACCTAACAACAACAACAACGTCTCATACAAATATAATCCTTATCTCATGCAGCTGCTGTGAGAACTAACAGAAATAATGTTTGCTAAGAAACTAATAACTAGCATAGAAGGTGTTCAGTAATGGTTACTACCAATTACTATTCTTTATTTCTAGCCTGATATTCTTCCAACCATTGCCTGGCAATAGTTCAACATCAACATTAAAATACATTCTTCTACAGATTTTCTCAGCTACCAAAATCACTTCCAATACTAAGCAAATACAGCTCTGACAAATACATAAACTTAAAATAAATTGGATATTTAACAGTTATTACTAACTTACTAGTATGGATTTTTTTTTTTTTTTTTTTTTTTTTACTTTTTTTGAGACAAAGTCTCGCTAAATTATGCAGACTGCCTTTGGTCTCAAACTTGCGATACTCCTGCCTCTGCCTCCCAAGTCACTGGGATTATAGGCATGCGCCACAGTGCCCGGCTCTGAGTATGACCTTTTATTTCAGTTACAGAAAATTGCTACTATACCATAAAGTATCTATTAGTAATTAGAAAACCTTACTATTCAATGGAAAAGTATTTCTTATAAAGGGCATTTGTTCTTTATGCAGCCTCATCGATAGTCTTTCAGGAGTCTTTCTTGCTTTCTTCCTTCTTTTTTGAAAATATGTTTAAACATTCTTACCCTTGATATTGATAAAGAACTAACAGGCAACTTTCTTTCATATGTTTTGTCCATTAAAGATGCAAGATCAGCTGTGAAGACAAAGAAACAAAAAGAATCTTGTTAAATATACACATTTCTTAAGAAAAATCTAACATACAAATCCTGCCAGATGCTTGCCAACATTACAAAGTCAGTATTAAAACAGATGCTCACTCTTGCTCTGTTTTAGAAATTGTATTTATATAAAGAGGATAAATGGATATCAGTAACATTTTTAAAATAATTTATTGAATTATTTTTTAAAAATAGATCAATAAAGTATCTCTGGAAGGAAATACAAAGTGCCTTTTATTTATTTATTTTTTTTGTGGTACTGGGGGTTGAACCCAGGGCCTTGCGCTTGCATGCTCTGCAAGTGCTGTTAACACTGAGCTGCACCTCCAGCCCATTTTTTTTTACTTTTTTGAGACAGGGTATTGCTAAATTATACAGACTGCCTCTGGTCTCGAATTTACAATCTTCCTGCCTCAGCCTCCTGAGTTCCTGGGATTACAGGTGTGTGCCACTGCACCTGGCTCAAAGTGCTATTTTTGACAGGCTCCAGGAGAAGAAATTAGATTGGAGGACAAAGAGGACCCTTCATTGCTTACCTGTTTATTATTCCTTTTTT
>VMDO01004448.1:0-104396 GCA_007922755.1 Pedetes capensis | reverse complement strand
TTTTTGAGACAAGGTCTCACTGTGTAGTCCCGACTGGTCTGGCACTCACCATGCAGACTGGCCTCAAATTTGTGATGATCCTCCTGCCTCAGCCTCCCTCCTCCTGCCTCAGTGCTAGGATTACAGGTGTGCACCACCAATCCCAGCTCTCCAAGAATTTTTTAAATGTAAATTTATCAAGTAACTTTTATATATTTCCTGAACAAATCAGAGGAGCTTCCTGATTATCCTTATAGTATTTTAGCTTTTTATTTTTATTTTTTATTTTTATTTATTTATTTATTTATTTATTTATTTATTTTGTGGTACTCGGGGCCTGAAGCCAGGGACTAACACATACTTTACAAGTGCTCTGTGCTAAGCTGCATCCCCTGCCCTTATTTATAAATTTTTTATCTTGAGACACAGTCTTGTTAAGTTACACAGGCTGCTTCTGGCCTCAAACCTGCAATCCTCCTGCCTCTGCCTCCCAAGTTGCTGGGATTACAGGTGTGAGTCCCCACGCCCAGCTATTTTGCAGTTTTTAAAGCAGAACAGCCATAGGGATACTGGGTACTGGGTATTGGTTATTTATTTATTTATTTATTTAGTGCTGGGAATCAAACCAAAGGCTACTCACATGTTGGGCAAGTGCTGTACCACTGAGCTACATCCCTAGCCTTGGAATATTTGGTATTTCTGAGATTATATTTTTATCTCAGAGCTTTAAAAGACGTGAAATCCTAGGCAACAGAGTTATGACATTTATTTCTTGTCACATTATTGCTTCTCAAATTTATAATATCCCCTTCCCCTTTACCACTCACTTTCATTTTTAGCTCATGATTTTATCTATTTCATGAGAAAACAGAAGTAATCAAAAGAGAACTCTATCCTCCTAGCATCAAATCTACCAGGATATTGGCTTCCATCCCTGCATATTCTGCTTCCTATTGTTACAAAGGACGAATGAATGGTATTAAGAAATAACAAAAGACTCTCCTATCTCCTCATCCTCTTCCACAGCAAATTCTTTCCTCTGCTCCCCTTAATAGTAAGACTCCTCCGAAGAGTCATCTTTGATTCAAATATACTACTTCCTTAGTTTCCGTTCTTCAACTCTTATCAGAATTGGATTTCTATCACTCCACTAACCCAACAACCACCTCCAAATAGCTAAATGCAGTGGTTAATTCCCATCCTCATCTTGCCTGAGCTCTCTAGCTATAGTTGACCATTCTATCCTTCAGAAAATATTTATTTTCATTTATTTTTTTTCTCTCTCTCAGGTTCCTTTACAGGATCTCTTCTTTTTACTGTCCTCTAAGTGTTGGAGTGCCCCAAATCTCAGTAGTAGAGTTGACTCTTTCCTTCACCACTAGTGCTCAATTCCTAGGTGATCTCTGTCTCTCCTGTGGCTTTAATGATCATCTATGGATTATTTGCTGCCTACCTACTTTCACCTCCACCTTTAATTCCAGACTTGCATTTCCAGTTACATAGGTAATATCTCCATTTGAGTCTCTAAAAGGCCTTTAAGCATTACATGTCCTCTTAATCCTTAAACCTTTCACTCTAAACCTGCTTTTCCCATCTCAGTAAATGAGACAGGAAAACACTTGCTGGCTTTCTCAGGCCAAAAAGGTAGGCATTATCTATGACTCCATTCTTTCTCACATGCTATGAATAATTTGCCAGCAACTCTTATAGATTCCAGATTTGAAACACACACACACACACACACAAATATACACATCATCACCAGCACTGCTAAGCCAGCAATTTCTCTTACTTCCTGACTTTGCTTTAATAACAGTCTCATTCTTACAATCTAATCTCTACCCAGCAGGCTGAAGGAGGCTTTTAAAGAACAAATCAGATCCTGTCACTCTCTTTTCTCAACTAGCCAATAACTTCCTATTATACTTAGAATAAAATCTAACATTTTCTAGGAACTACAAATGCCTATATAAGTTGGTGTCTGGTTTTATTTTTCCACCTTTTACACTAATGAGTGAAATCCATAAAGGCAAGGACAGAGTTCACTGATATATTCCCAGTTCCTAGAATAATTCCATGAAAAGTATTCAGTATCTAAAGAAATGAATAAAAGGATCAAAAGGAGGAGGAAAAAGAAGTGACTGCATTTCCAAACCTTTATTACCCCAGGTGGATGAAATTAGTATGAAGTAATGTGAAATTTGGGTTGGGGTTTAGCTCAGTTGGTAGAGTGTTGCTCTGTGCTCTCTGAAGCCCTGGGTTCAATTCCCAGCACTGCGAAAACAGAAGGATATGGCAGCCCACTCCCAAAACAATCCTGAAACAATCAGCCATTGAAAACTCTATGAGGGTCCTATGAGTCAGACAGGACTCAACAGCACCTAACAACAACAACAACAACAACAACAACAACAAGACATTCAGAGATAATCAATTAACAATTTGTTGATAACCTCTCGCTGCACATTTAACCATCTTCTCTTCTCCTTTCCCTGGGGTAATGATCACAATAACTCAGTAGCAACACAACTTTGTAAAACCCCTAAAACCTGACATGATGTAAAAATAAATAGCTTTTCTCATGACTATCTTAAAGAGATTGAAGCAAGGTAATTGTTATTGTTAGGTGCCTCCATCCTGGGTCCAACTCATAGAGACGTTCATAGGGGTTTCAGTGTCTTATTGTTTTGGGATTGTTTGGGGGAGTGGACTGTCACATCCTTCTCCTATTTTTGTGCTGGGGATTGAACCCAGGTTCTCAGAGAGTGCAGAGTAAGCATTCTACCAACTGAGCTAAACTCCAGCCCACAAGGTAATTAAATAATATATAAAAACAACAAATAAATCCCTAAAACACTTCCACACCAAGGCAAATTAACATTGTCAAATCTATTTCTCATAGAATAGGTGTCAAACAGCTCTCTCATGAAATCAAATCTTTATGACCACTTCCTAGTAGAGGCTCTTATGTTGCAATGACAGGCAATATGAGAAAGCACTTCCCTTAATTGAAAATTTGTATCTTAAAAAAAAGCAAAATCAGGAGCTATTGGCCTAACTGCAATGGCCCACAGGCCCCTTTACCTTGTAGTTTTCACAGGACAGAGTGTCTAACCAAACACTGAATTGAGATACCTTCAATGAACACCTGAGTGTGGTAATGAAAGATACCAAGCCTTCACATCAAGGTATCTTCAGTGAAATGAAATCAACCCTGGGCAACAGCTGCAGATACTGCATCTGATGAATTATATTTGCATACTGCAAGTCAGAGAAAGGCTTGGAGCTAAACATACTATGGGACCAATCACCTCACATTATAGCTTTGGTGTGATGAATTAGGCAGAAAACTGCACAGAGCAAGGAGGGCCAAGAAAGCTGGGACAGCTGCAGCCTGCAGAGGGCCAGCACCACAGGCTTCTGGACCATGGACTTCTGCAGTCAAAGTCACACTTCATGTTTCAGTGAGGGGCCAGCAGATGCCCAGGTTCTGTTCAAAGGGATATGCCAAAGAGGACAGTTTTTTGCTGTGTACTTAGCTCCTCAGGAATACGCATTGCAGCTGATGGTTGTGGACCACAAAGACTATTATCGGAGAATGGATCTGAAATTTGAATTCTTTATTTAACAACACTTAAAGTTGTACAAGCTGGGCATGATGGCACACACCTGTAGTCCCAACACTTAGGAGGCTGAGGCAGGAAGACCATGAGTTTGAGGTCAGCCTGACCTAAATCTCGAGATCCTGTCTATATAAATAAATAAACAAATAAGTAAATAAAGACTAAAACACCTTAAAGCTATACAATGAGGAAGTATGTTCAGAAAATGAAATGTAGACTAGGATAAAAGTGCCCTAGTTTGAGACAATACCACTGATGATCTAAGGACATAAACAATTTTATTGAGGACCTAAGCTATTACAAATGTTGGAGTATAACAGCACACAAAGCCCCCTGAGGAGCTTCAAAACTTTGTATTCTGTGCTTCACATCCAGATGGAGATTCTAATTCTGTAGGTTTGATGTAAACCTGGACTACCCAATATATGAGTAACAGCCCCAGAAGACTGTAGTAGAGCCAGTTAAGCACTAGTCTGTTATGTTTGAAAATTACCATGGAGGGAAGGAACACAAAAGAGGTTTTGGGTGTTGTTCCTAAACTCAAAAATATCAAACAAGAATTCTACTTCTGGAATAAGATGGACCATATATCCTTTAAAAAATTACTCCCACCATAAAAAAATAAAACACCTAAATAAAATATATAATTTTCTTTTTCAAATATGTGACTGAGCTTTCCAAAAGGCAGATGTAATTGCCAGAGGTTAAAGGCAACATGGGAACACAAACTTGGAGGACCTAAGGTAGTAATAATGGTGGCAACCCTGAGGGCAACTGTGGATCCCCAGTTCCATGCTGCTGTTGTTAGGTGCCTTCGAGTCAGGTTTGACTCATAGCAACCTTCATAGGGTTTTCCATGGCTGATTGTTTCAGGATTGCTTCAGGAGTGGATTGCCATGTCCTTCTCCTATTTCTGTGGTGCTGAGGTTTGAACCCAGGTCCTCAGAGAGTGTAGAGTAGCATTGTACCCACTGAGGTAAACCCCAGCCCCCCAGTGACATAGAGCTTTGGTATTAATGACTTATGGGGGACAGAGGATAAAATTAAGACTTCCATAAAACAAGACACTGGTTCAGAGTGCCTCAGGTAAAGCTGGGCCAACTAGGATGACACCTGTTCAGAAAAGATAAACTAGACAATAACGCACCCTACAAAATAAGCAGCAAGACTGGTGTCCCATGAGGATTTTAAACTTCAAAGTCAGTCCTTGTGCTTCCTTGAGGACTTAATTCATGCTTCTTATATAATCCAAAATATACCAAGCTGAGAATTTTGTGTAAAGAGCTGTTTCACGACACAAACTTTCAAAATAGAAAAAATTCTAAAATTCTAGAAATGGCAAACTAATCTATAATGACAAAAAGCATAACAGTAGTTGCCTAAGGATTTGGGGTGCAGAATAGGAAATGGAAAGAGGAAAGGATTACAAAAGAATAGGAGAAAATGTTGGAGGGTGACAGATATGTTCATTATCTTGATTGTGGTGGTGATTTCAGAGGTATATACACATACGCATATGCCAAAACATTACTGAAATTTTTTCTTATGGTGCTAAAGATTGAACCCAGAGCCTAAACCACTGAGCTAGCTCCCTAGACCCAATGTCAAAACTTATTAAATTATATACTTTAAATATAGGTGGTTTGTTTTATGTTAACAATACCTTAACAAAGCTCTTAAAAAAAGAAAGAAAGCTGGGCATGGTGGCACACATTTGTAATTGCAGCACTGAGGGAGGAGGACTGCAAGTTCAAGGCCAGCTTGGGCTATATAGGAGACCCTGTCTCAGAAAAAACAAACAAGAAAAAACAAACAAAATAATAAAACAAATGAAGAAAAGCAAGTTAGACATGAGTAAGAAGTAAACTGAAAGCTAGACCTAAACAAAATTACACAGAATGGAGCAAGGATAAAGATGAGAAGTATGAAGTTAAGAGATTGAAAATAGAATACGAAAGTTTAGGCAGGGCGTGGTGGGACATGCCTGTAATCCTAGCACTTGGGAGGCAGACAGGAAGACTTAGGCAAATTTGAGGCCAGCTTGGTCTACATAGCAAGTTTTAGTCCAGCTGAAGCTGGAGAGATAGCCTGAATCAAAAAAATAAAAATAAAAATAAAAAATAAAAAATGACAAGAAAGTCTAAAATACATTTAAATGAATTTCCAAAAGAAGCAAATAAAGAGAATGGGGAGAGATAACACATCATGACATAACAGCTGAGAATTTTTTAGAATTGATAAGACACAGGTTTCCAGATTCAGCTCAAGTCAAATGAGTAAAATCATACCCACATGATGATATGTTACTGTGAAACTACAGAATGAGGGGATCTCTAACGTGACCAGAAGGAAAAGAGGAGTTATTTACAAAGAAAAACAAAAATAAAAACAATCCAACTATACCAACAGGTGTTTTTTCAACTGGGACAATGGAAGACAGAAAGTAGAATATGATGCGCAAAATGTTAGGAGTAAATACTATCCACCTAGAATCTACCAAACTATCTTTAAAGAAAATGGGCAAAAGAAAGAACTTTTTTTTTTTTTTTTAACAAACAAAAACCAAGAATTTATTAGCTACATCACTAAAGAACTTGTTAGAGTGTTTTTTACAAGATGTGTTTTAGGAAGAAAATGATCTTTTAAGAAAGAACTGAAATACTAGAAAGAATAGTGAGTAAATGAAATTGGCTAAATTTTGAGAGGAAACCGTTTGAAATAATGTGTTTTAAAGAATAAAACTTTAATACTGAACAATGGCATATTGTTGGATATGAGTATGTATGTATGTACATTTGTGTATTTAAAGTGATCTAAAGTAGGGGGCCCCAGCCACCAGGTTGTGGACTAGAACTGCTGTTTCTGAATCATCCTGAACCCCACCTCACCCCACCTACTGCAGTGGAAAAACTGTCTTCCCGAAACCAGTCAGTGGTGCTACAAAAGTTGGGGACTGCTGTTGTAAGGGCTAAGTACAGAGTGAGGAATTTAAGTTATATATTCACATTAGAAGATGAAGGGCAACAAACAGAAAAAAATAGAAGTGGAAGATAAATTTTTCAGGCCAAAGGAGGTGAAAAAATGTAAAAAACAAAAATAACTCTAATCAATCAAAAGAACGGAAGAAATGAAGAAGGAAAGAAAAAGAGATGAGGGAATCTCTCTACTTCTTGGCCTCCAGGAAGTGAGCAGCATTGCTTCACCATACCCTTCTGCTATGATGTACTGTCTCGCTTGCCGGCCCAGAAACATGGAGCCGAGCCAACACAGACTGGAATCTCTAGAACCATGAACCAAAATAAACCCTTCATTCTTTTAAACTATCTCTTTCTGGCATTTGTCACAGCAATGAGAAGTCTGGACACAGGAGAATGAATTTAAGGTAGGGACTTGGTAGGGACTGCATGTTTCATCATTAGCTTCTTTAGCTAAAGACTCAATGAGTGACACTCATAGGGAGGGAAGATTTTAGTTCAGCCTAAAGAAGGAGCCCATGGGCTGGGATTTAGCTCAGTTGGTAGAGCATGGCTCTGCAGTCTCTGAGGTCCTGAGTTCGATTCCCAGCACTGCAAACATGGGAGAAGGATGTGGTAATCCATTCCTGAGGCAATCCCGCATCAGCCATTGAAAACCCTATAAGGGTTGCCATGAGTTGGACAAGACTCGATGGCACCCAACAACAACAACAACAAAGAAGGAGCCCGGGTAAGGAAGTGAGCATTCACCACTGGGACATGTGACTCAAGAAAAGATCTCACTGCATTTAATAGATTTAAGCCCCCAAATATTAGCCCTAGGAAGTCTTCCACACTCCAGTTCACTTCACCATCTGACTCTGCTTCCGCGGATAATGAATACTCTAACTAAGCAAGAATAAAGCACATAGCATACTCCAACTTGAATCAAACTTGGAAATTCGTATTTGCCTTTTAGATGGACTCTCCATTGCCCTCCCACTCTCCAAGGTCATGGCTGGAAGTACTAATCAGTGAGAGATGACCTTGTTGTTCCTCTCTCATGTTTGCAAATGGGCAGGAGGTTGAGATAGGGATGGAAGGAGGGACTTCAGGCCTCCCCCTCTTCTACCTCAGCAGGGAGTCTGACATGTTCTCTTGAACTCTGACCTTAAGCTTGTATCTGCAGTCCACTTTCAGCTTTCTCCTTCCTCTGCTCCAGGCCATAGTGTATCATCTCTCTAAGTCATAGGGTGATGAACAGCAAAATTAACCAACAAAGCAATCATTAATTTGTTCTTGCCATGTACTACTGAGGACTAAATCCTCTCCATAACTATGGAGTGGGACAACACTGAGCCTATCTGATAGACAAAGACACTGAACTTTCCTATTTTAGAAAAAAATGTCATGGGGATTTTGATAGGAGTTGCATTGACTGTTGATTTCTTTGGGTAATGTGGACATCTTAACAATATTGACTATTTCAATCCCTGAAAAAGAAATAAGAGATGAGACTAATCACAAAATATTATGGAAATAAATGCAAACATATCAGTAATCATGAAATGACAATAAAAATAGCACAATCTAGCTATACAAACCATAAGAACACAGAAGACGTGAAAATAAATGTATGAAAAATTTATAGGATAAACAGTAAGCAAAAGAAAGCTGATACAGCTATAATAATATCAGGCACAACAGTCTTATGGACAAAAAGCAGTTATTTTACACATTAAATGGGTCATTACACAATGATTTTTCCAGGAAGATAATTTTAGCCTGGCATCGACCAAAGTACCAGAGCTTCATAGTACATAAAATTCTCAGAAAAAAAGGCAAATGTGATCTCCTTAAAGATCACAAAAGCTATAGCAGAGATGTGCTGGAAAAGAAGCCTGTCATAGAGTAGGTGATCTCAAGATCAAAGCTGTAGTGAGGAAAGTCACTGAAAAAAAGATGCATCTTAGAGGTTGGTAACTTTAATGAGAGAAGGTTTCAGTTTTTCATGATTTCTACGTAACTGTATATTACTGTTACCTATTCAGGCAACACTAAGCTCTTTCTGGGCTTTGGGCCATATGCATATCTTATTGAATTTATATAATAAAGAAACAGACATAGGTTATTGTTCTCCTTTCTAGAAGCAGTGGTCTTGGAAAACAGGCAGAAACTGTGTTTTTGTTCCTCCCATTTTAAAAGAAAAACAAGAGCAGATAACATGATACATAAAAGTAATAGAAGGGAAGACAGGAAAACTAACCTAGGAACCAGTCTGGATATACATTTTTAGATTTACCTCTATTTATTTCTCTGCCACCAGAAGCTTTAAACAAATAGGTGCAAAAAAGGACAAATATGAAAGCAAGCTGTGTATACATACGCACTAAGAAACAGAGAAGAGTGATATGCACGAGTCAGTCTCTTCTCTGGAACTGTCAGCTGATGGTAAATATGAAACCTGGCAAATACATAGATGTCACAGAAATGCAAATATGAAACAGACAAAAGGTAGGAAAGCTGACTTCAGAAAATCTCCATCAGGGCTCAAAAGCAGGATTTGAAGCACTCCTTTTAGCCAAAGGCCTTCACAGATGAAATGACACAGCAAAACTGAACTTCAGCTGAAATGCATGAAGCATCTGTAAGAGACAGACCTGAATTCAAACCTATCAATGGCATAATACGATCTGGATTCAGAAAAGGGATTCGCCAAAAACAAAACAAAAACAAAAAGCAGAACCCAAAGATGCCCCTGACTTTGTGATCACTTAGAAACTGAAAAATCAGAAATAAAACTTTTAACTCGGGCTTACAAATCCAATCCAGCTCAAGTCATCTGGGCCTTTGCCCCCTCAGAGTGACTCAAGCAAATTTGCTCTCATGGAAACCAGGAAGCTTTCCCATCAGGCCTGCTCCTCCACCAGCACCCTAGCCAGTGCCCAGTATTCTCTGGAGTCCTAATTACTTATTCTGTAATTCACTATCTGCTAACTAGTTCATGTTGGTACCTTTCACCTTATACCTCCCTCTAAGAGATTTGTGAGTCAGTGGAGAAATTTCAGAGAAAATTGTTTATTTTAGCGAAAGGGAAGCCCAGTATAAGACATAATCAAAAACTGATTGAAGTAGGAAAGCCCAAAAACTTCTAGAGCTTTATAAAGCACATCTGGAGAACTAATACCATATCATCAAAAATATGAGCTGTAATGGATTAAAATGTCTCAACTGCCAGGAGCGGCGATGAATGCCTGTAATCCCAGTACTCAGGAGGCAGCAAGAAGATCATCAGCTCCAGGCCGATCTTGGAGACATAAAGAGATTCTGTCTCAAATAAACAAACAAAAAAACAAAGTCTTAGTTGTTTAAAGCTAAGAGTTCATAATGACATTTTAAAAAATGCCCTCATTGATCATGGATCCCATTTTTGGATTCCATATTTTTGGAAGATATTTTGAAAATTGCCTCTTCTATACAAACCGTATTGCAGGATAACTAAAATGCTGTGGAAGGGAAATTCTCTTATAAAAATTTTCTAGGTAATAAATGAGGAAGAAATGATAGAAATAAAATAGCAAGAGTTTGGCCGGGCACAGTGGCACACACCTGTCTTCCCAGCAGCTCCAGAGGCGGAGGCAGGAGGATCGCAAGTTAGAGACCAGAGGCAATCTGTGTAATTTGGTGAGACCCTGTCTCAAAACAAAGGAAAAAAAAGGGGGGGGCGGGGGGCTGGGGAGTGCAGCTCAGTGGTACAGCACTTGCAAAGCGTGAGGCCCTGGGTTCAACCCCCAGTACTGAAAAGAAAAAAAAAAAAAAAAGGCAAGAGTTTGCAGCTCCTGCTGAAATAATGGAACCAAGCAGTGATCATGAAAGGTCTTTAACATGCAGACGGACAGCCAAATGTGTACTTTCTGGCAAAAGTATACACCACTTCCTATGATGTATTCATGCAAAAAAAAAACACAAAAAACAAAAACCCAACAACAACAACAAAATAAGCCCTGCATCTGATCAAGACTTTTTCTCCAACTACCATTTATACAGGACGTGTGGAAGGTAGAAGAGCATGTTAAACACCATAAAGATGAAATCAGCACATCTAGAATGTGGAAACTCTAAGAAAGACCTATTTTCTTCAACTGAGAAAGAGTGTGAGAGAGAAATGGAGGGATATCCATAGGTTAAAAGATATTTAAAAGGCATCTCAACACATTGTAATATATGACCTTATCTGGATCTTATTTCAACTAATGCAAATGAAAAAGAAATTTGTAAGATGTTGAGAAATGTATTGAGGGAGTATTTAATTTTTAGTTACGTGCATAGTATTATAGTTACTTTTAAAAAATCCTTATCTTTTAGAGGACCATTTAAAAATACACATACAGCCAGCTGATAAAGCCAAGTGCAGTGGCACACCCTGTAATCCCAGTGGCTCAGAAGGCAGAGGCAGGATGTTCAAGACAACAGGGAGTATGCATAACTTAGGGACACCCTGTCTCAAAAAGCCAAAAGTATGGGCTGGGGGTGCAGCTCAGTGGTCCAACACTTGCTAAGCATGCACGAGGCCCTGGGTTCAACCCCCCAGTACCGTTAAAAAAGAAAAAAAAACATTTGGTAACTGAGATTTACTTCAAAGTAATCTGAAGCTGGTGCTGTGGCAAATGCCTATGACTCCAGAGACTGAGGCAAGAGGATCCCAGGTTACAGGCCAGAGTCGCCAGCACAACTTAGCAAGACTTTGTATCAAAAAAGAAAGAAAGAAAAAAAAAGGTAATCTGATGAAGGGTATTGATGAAACAACAATGGCAGGGAATTGATAACTGATGAAGCTAGCTGACAGTACACAGGGATTTGCACCACTCTCTATTCTTGTGTATGTTTTGACACAAAGACTTAAAAAGATGCAAGAGAAAGGGGAAGGTATATCAACTAACTACACTTACAGGCCTTATTTAGATCTTGATTCAATTGGACCCTTAAAAAATATATTTATGAGACTATCTGGGAAACATGAAAACTGGTTATTTCATATTTAAATGATGACTACTTTAGGTGTGACAATGCTATCAAAAAGCATCCTTATCTTTTAGAAATATACATCAAAAGATTTATGGGTGAAATGATTTGCTACCTGGGCTTTGCCTCAAAATACTCCAAAGAATCAGGATGAGGGAAATAGAAGTAGAGAAAAAATAAAGATTGGCTATGAGCTGATAGTTGTTGAGGCCAGGGGATGGATAAAAGGGGTTCCTTTATAAAACATTTTTATAAAATAACCTACGGTGTTAAAATGGTTACCTCTGAAGAGTGGGGGCCGTAATAAGAGTCTCTGGAGTGGTAAGAAAGTTCTATTTCCTACACAGGTTCGTTCACTGTGTGGTAATTCACCAAGCTATATATTACGATTTGTGCAAATTTCAGTATGCACAGTACACTGCAATTAAAAAACACTTAAGAAAAAGAAATCCACCACCTCAAAGCAAAGGGAAGTCTCTATAGCAGAATTCCAGGTTCTATATCAACCACTAAGCATTTTTTGGAGACAGATATGGTGGCCCACGCCTTTAACTGCAGCAACTTGGGAGGTGGAGGCAGGAAGAACATCAAGTTGGAGACCAGAAGCAGCCGGCATAATTTAGGGAGACTCTGTCTCAAAATTAAAAAGAACAAAATAAAATAAAATGGGCTGGAGTGCAGCTTAAGGGTAGAGCGCTTGCAAAACACGCCTGAGGCCCTAGGTTTCAAGCCTCCAGTACTGCAAAAAAGAGAAGCTTATTCTGGAAGATCGGCTGCATTGGCTAGACCGCTCCAGCAGATGGAACCCACACCCACACACCACACAGCCCTGCGGTCCACTCTCCAATAGGCTTGGCAGGAGCAAATGCCTCATATCGGCCATCCTCCTTCCTCCAATCAGCAGGCCCGCTCCGAGCACCTCACGGCCTTCCAGCTAACGGAGTCCAATCACAGCGCTCCACATGCCAAAGACAGCCCTGCACGAACAGAAAAGCTCCCCCCACGCGTGTAACTGTGCTGAACGCGCAGCTCCGCGGGAGCAGCGATGCTTTCAGGCAGGGACCACACTGCCATCTACTGCCGGTTCTGCTGGTATGCAGCCACAGGCGTGCCCCGGAGCACTCAGCCCTGCTCAAGGCTATAGCTGAAGGCAAACACTCAAAAATTAGGGAAACTAGGCATGTCATGTGTAAAAGAAAAGTATGTCTGTTTTAATGAGAAGCGGTAACAATTACATTCCTGTCCATAGTGGGGAAAAATATCATCTCCATAGGCCTCTTTTCCTTCCAAGCAGTCTAAGTTGCAAAATCTTATTTTACCTTAAAAAGTTTTATGTACAGGTAAAAGCAAGAGACCTAAGGACTCGTTCACCCACGTGTTTCTGGAGCACGTATTGTATGTCAGGCACTGAAGCAGCC
This sequence comes from Pedetes capensis, assembly GCA_007922755.1. Lineage (NCBI taxonomy): Eukaryota > Metazoa > Chordata > Mammalia > Rodentia > Pedetidae > Pedetes > Pedetes capensis. The sequence goes on along the minus strand of VMDO01004448.1, from coordinate 91,400 downwards.
ATCACCACCAATCCCTAACTCCAGTACAGATCCTGAGGGTGACAGCTGAAAGCTGCAGAATTGGGGCACAAACCTAGATGTCTTCTTACTACATAGGAAGACACAAAGATATCAGAATAGAGTAGGAAAAATTGGTTCTGACCACGTAGCGATTCAAGATGTACTAAGGCATTCTAGGCAAAGGGACAACTGCCACAGTGATATGGAAGTACTCAGGAAATGGCTACTGCTTTTCCAATAAGCTCGTTTTAATAGGAGACAACTACCTCCATGTGATATTTATGTGTTGAGGATCTATTATTCTAATTCTTTGGTAAACAGTTTCTGTTTCTTGGCTATCCATAACAAAGTTCCCTGGGTTTGTATCTGAATAACAGAACTGACTATACCAAATACTAAGACATCAAACATAGTGGACTTATCTCCTTATGGTTCTTTCATACCTAGGAAAGTGTGAACAACAAGCTTTCCATCATTCCCTTATCTGTACTCTCCTGGCATTGTGCTTATACTTCACATGTGCTACAGAAAAATCTCTGCAATATAATTATCTGAAACTCTGTTGCTGTCATCAGTAGAACAGTGGTTCCCCAAAAGGGTAGTAATGGGCTTGGGTATTTTTTTGATTGTTACAATCACTGGAAGGCATTACTGGCACTTTTTGGGCAGGAGACAGGAAAATTGGGTAATCTGCGATGCTATGACTGTCCTACTCATCAAAACATTGTCTCATCCCAACATTGTTGGGAGCCAGCTCTCAGTATGGAAGAAGGGAGATACAAATACAGACAAGAGCAAAGCAAGGACAAACCCTGTGGAGGTGAACTGGTATCAGGGGCACTGGTCGTAATTACCTCATTGGAGTATATGCATCCATATTTTTATGAGCTCTGTCCAGTAGCTGGACAAGCAGTGAAAACTCCACAATAGCAATAGGATACCTAGTACTCAGAACTTGGTTTCTAATGATGCCATTCCCCACTAAAAAGGAACCACAGCTCCTTGGAGAAAGGGTTGAGTTCAGAGGCAGGGCAAAAAAGGTGCAGGATGAGCTTGGAACACTTTGTTAAGTGAAAAAGTAAGGAAGTTATGAGAGACAGAGGTGGGGGACCTAGGGGCAGAGAGAGGGAAAGAACATATGGAAGCCAGTTTGAAAGGACATTTATTAGACAAGTCTGGGACAAATGGGCCAGCAAAATAATTAAGGATGGTATGTTTTTAAAATCCCACCAATCAGCCAGGCATCTTGGCACACACGGTAACCCCACTCAAGAGGCTGTGATTTGGGAGGCTGGGGCAGGAGGATCATGAGTTTGAGGCTAGAGGCAGCCTGTGCAACTTAGAACCTGTCTCAAAACAAAAAATAAAAAAGGATCTGCAGGTACATCTTAGTGGTAGAGCATTTGCCTAGCATGTGCAAGGCCCTGGGTTCAACATTCTAGTAATACCAAAAATTAAAAAAAACCTCCACAAATCAATGTGATATAAACATAACATTTGATAATAAAGAGATAAATAAGAAAGAAAGAAAGAAATGGGAGAGAAGGAAGGAAAGGCTATTACTTACAGTAGAATACTGAGTGCTAACTAGCAAATATGGGCTGGGATTTAGCTCAGTTGGTAGAGTGCCGCGCTGCAGTCTCTGAGGTTCCGAGTTCAATTCCCAGCACCGCAAAAATGGGAGAAGGGCCTGGCAATCCACTCCCAAGGCAATCCCGAAACAGCCATTGAAAACCCTATGAGGGTCGTTATGAGTCGGATACCGACTCGACGGCACCTAACAACAAAAACTGGCAAATATGGAAGGATTGTTGACGTAGGAAAATCATCACTTTGTGACTTGTCATATTCCAGACTGTTTCAGGCTAGATGCATGAATGGATGCTAAATCTTCGAGAAAATATTTGATAAGCAGCAAGGTATTTGCATTGTATTAAAATGTCTCCCCACAGTGGAGAAATGAGGCACACTGGACTAGGTGATCAAAGTTCTAGGCATCTTTAGTGAAGCCATAAGAATATCAGGTATGCCCGGATGTGATACCCTGACAGGGACCCAACATCACTGAAGAATCAACTGACAAAGTAAGGATCTGAATAAAGTATTATATTCATATTAAAATTACTGAAGTTGAGAACCTTGCTATGGTAGATAACAGAATATTGTGATGTCAGGTAATATATGCCAAATTATTCAGAATAAAGGGCTATAATGTATAAAACAAACTCTAAGATGGTTTAAAATGAATGCATGAATATCAATATATACAGAAAAAAAGAATGAGAAAGTAAAAATAAATAGATAAAGACTGGTGCACATCTGTTATCCCAGTGTCTCGGGAAGCTAAGGCAGGAGGGTCACAGGTTTGAGGCCAGAGGCAGCCTATGCAACCTTGACTCAAAATAAAAATAAAAATGGGGCTTGGGTTGTAGCTCACTAGTGGAGTGTTTGTATAGCATGCTCAATGCCCAGGGTTCAACCACCAGTACTGTTAAAAAAAAAAAAAAAAAAAAAAAAAAAAAAAAAAAAAAAAAAAAAAAAAAAAAAAAAAAACACCTCTCCAAAATAAAAACAAATGGATGAAACTGGTAACAACAGATGAATGTGGGTAAAGGGTAGATAGGAACATTTTACAATTTTTTTTTCTTCTGTGGTATTGGAGAGCTAAAACTAGGGCTTTGCACATACCTTGCCAAGTGTTCTACCACTGAGCTGCATCCCCAGTCCCCTTTTTATTTTTTGAGACAGGATCTTGCTAAGGTATGCAGGCTGCCTTTGGCCTCCAACTCACCTCCTCCTCCCAAAGTTGCTGGTATCACTGGCATGATCCACAGTGCCTGGCTTACAATACTTTTTAAGTTTAAAGTTATTTCCAAATAAAAAGTTTAAAAAAAATTACTCCACATTTCATGCTATCTATGGCATGGCAGACATTTATATTACTAAAAATATCTATTTATAATTAATGGAACTCCATTTTACATATAAACACAAAATGCTTTTTATTATAATTGAAAATAACCTGAATTTTCCGTAAATGCAACTTGGATATAAGTTTTGTGAAGACAGATCTTTGAATCATCGAAAATTACCAAGAGTTGTTTATTTTGTAAGTAAAATTATGTCACTATGATAATGCCATTACTGGTATTTGAATTCACCAGCACCCATGTGTACCCATCTACATTTCTCTTTCATGTTCACAACAACTCTTTGTTTAAATGCAGCCATTTACCTTGTTTTTCGGAGTAGTTTTGTCTAAGCATTTATTTACATTTTGAACTATGTATTATTTATTTTCAGTTACTTCTCTTTTTTTCCTCTGTATCATGGTAACAACATAGATTTAAAATATTATGTAAAGGTAGATTATGGTATCTCTGAATTTAATTTCAAGATAATAAAAGAAGAGTATTATTATAAAGTATTGGTTATAAAAGGCTAGGCTAGGTCATTATAATGAGACTCACGCTGCAAGTTTCTTATGGAGAGGCTCATCTTCAAATCCTCCACAGCTCTGCTTTGGCTGGCCCCTGCCCACACACCCATTCCAGAGTTCACAATCAATTCTGTGCAATCACATTATCGGGTGAAAAAATGATTATCTTGAAACCCTCAATAAGGTAGCTGTTACCAACAACTAGGTCCTAGTACTTAAGAGAAGAATCCATAAGTAAAGGGGGACTTTATTCTCATCTGACATAAGCCCAAAGAAGTAAAAGAAGTTTAGAGAAAAATATTAGATTGGCACTGAAACTTACTCAAAAGTTATATCAGTCTCATAAACCGCTCTCCAAATTATTCACTATGCCAATGTACCAATGGACAGGCAGAATCAAAAGTCTGCAGTATGTACATTTTTGAAAAGAGCTCATAGGGTCAGTGATTTCTTTTGGCCTTGGTATTTTATACAAGAAAGACTACTATCTGTGTAATATTACCCAAGAAACAGGGAAAGGGAGGTATAATTACGAGCTTTTTGCCTGGGAAGATGTTTGCCAACTATCTTTCCTAAATGACTTACATGGGATTTCAGCTTTGCTTTCAAACTTACCACTTTGTAATGAAAATGAAAGGTAAAAAAACAAAAACAAAACAAAACAAAAGCTCCGAATACCACAAAAGGAGTTAAGAAAATGAAGAGAATGAAAATAAAAAAGGGTAAAAGGATGAAGGTAGGCATCATGGTGCATACCTATAATCCTAGCTACTCCAGAGGCCAAGGCAGGAAGATTGCCAAGTTTGAGGCCAGAGGCAGCCTGCGTAACTTAGTGAGACCTTGTTTCAAAATCAATAAAGGGGTCCAGGCATGGTGGCACATACTTGTAATCCCAGCAACTCAGGTGGTGGACGCAGGAGGATTGCACATTCAAGGCCAGAGGCAGCCTGCCTAACTTAGCAAGACCCTATCTCAACTTAAAAAATAAAAAAGGGGCTGAAGTGCAGCTCAGTGGCAGAGCACTTGCAAAGTATGTGCAAGGCCATAGGTTCAGCTCCCAAGTACAAAAATAAATAAATAAATAAATAAATAAATAAATCAGAAAAGTGGGTGAGGATGCTGCTCAGTGGTGCATCACTTGCCTTGGGTTCAACCCCAACATAATGAAAAGAAAAAAAAAGTGTAAGATTCTATAACATAGAGACAGGTTGGATGAAAACTATAAGGAAAGAACCATCTACATGACTTTAGGAGACTAATCATCAAGGTAAAATCAAATATTGGAAAGGTACAGGATAGCAAAACTGATTTTGCCATGTGTAAAAGTCTAATTCTTTTTAAAACTTAAAGTGTACTTATCTGAATTGAATCATAAAAGTATAATTTCATATATACCACCTATGAGTCTTTGATGGGAATCATACGGAACAACTGCAAATGATACACAGATGACCCAATAGGTAGGCACCTACCAAGGTTACAGTGCTCTTTCTCTCTTGCTTCCCATTTTTGGCTGTCCACATATGCTGCCGAAAGCAAGCATCTTTTACCTGAGGAAAAAGACAATTATCTCAACAGGCATGATTTCACAATAATTTCACTTTGTATATCTGCTTGATTAAATATTATCTTTGTCATATTTGCAACCACTAGATTAAAATATTCTTTTTTTTTTTTTTTTTTTTTTTTTTTTTTTTTTTTGCGGTACTGGGGCTTGAACCCAGGGCCTCACAACTGCATGCTTTGAAAGTGCTGGACCACTGAGCTGCACCCCTAGCCCATTTTTTTACTTTTTTGAGACAGGGTGACCCTAAGTTACGCAGACTACCTCTGGTCTCAAACTTGTGATCCTCCTGCCTCTGCCTCCTGAGCTGCTGGGATTACAGGCATGGGCCACAGCGCCCAGCTTTATTTAAAATATTCTAATAGGATATTGTAACCAGTACTGCATAGTTCACAATTCAGTTTACAATAAAATGCATTCAACTTCTAATAAGTAGAAGATGCAGAAAAACTGAAAAATTTCACAATAATTTTATGGTTAAAAATGCTGATAATTTTGTTCCTATAACTTTAGTGACAGGAACCATTTATTGCTCCTAAATTATAGCATAGGTAAGCCCTAGAATTCCTTCCTAGTATCCAAAACACCTGCTGAACTGCTGCTTAATTCACTGATTGAATGCATTATCATTATTAGTCCTGAAAACATTTCCATTTGGCGTGGATCAGCATATTTACCCTTATTTTGCATAAAGCAAACAGAAATATCCTACTCAGTGATCCAGCACCTGGGGGTAGATAAGAGAAACTCAAAAGGCCAAATTTGAGGTAGCACACAAGATGGCACAACTGGATTCCCTGCACCTGGCAGGTGCAGTGCCTGGCATAAGGCAGTACTTAATAAATATGAATTTGACAGAATGAGAAAGAATGAATGGCAACTTCATCAAAACTAAAAACTTCTGTTTCAAAGGACTCTCAGGAAAGTGAAAAAATAACCCACAGAATTGGAAAAAATACTTGCAAATCATTTACCTGATAAGGGACTTATTTCCAGAATATAAAATAGCTCTTACAACTCAAAAATAAAAAAGACAACCCAGAGCTAGGTGCTGACACATGTCTGTAATCCAGCAACTTGAGAGGCTGAGGCAGGAAGACTATGATTTTGAGGCCAGAGGCAGCCTACACAACTTAGCAAGACCTTGTCTCAAAAAAATAAAAATAAAAATAAAAAAGGTCTGCGAGTACAGCTCAGTGTTAAGAGTGAGTGAGGTGGTCTCAACCTCCTAGTACCGGAGGGGGAGGTAAGACAACCCGACTGAAAGATGGGCAAAGTATCTGAACACAGATTTCTCAAAAACAAAAACAAACCAAAAAAGGAACACACACACACACACACACACACACGCACACACGCACACGCACACACAGAGTCATCTCTCAAATGTCTTTGGGGGAATTATTTCCAGGATCCCCCACTGCTACAAAAATCCTCAGCTGCTCAAATCTCTTATATAAAATGGCATATAACCTAGGCACACCCTCTCATATTTTAAAAATAATCTCTACATTACTTATATTTAATGTAATGTAATATAAATGTTATGTAAATAATTATCTTACTATGTTGTTTAGGGAATAATGACCAAAGGGGGGGAAAAAAAAAGACTGAACTACATGTTTAGTGCAGATGCAACTTGTTAAAATTATGGTTGGTTATAGCCTGGTTGGTCCTTGGATAGGAGACCACCAGGGAATACTGGGTGCTGTAAGATTGGGAGGACTCAGCAGCCCACTCCCAAAACAATCAGTCATTGAAAACCCTATGAATAGCAGAGAAGCACTGACATAGTGCTGGACACGACACAGTGTTGGGTAGTGTTTCATTCTTTTGTACATAGGGTCACTGAGTCATACTCAACTCAATGGCACCTAACAACAAACAACAATATATGAAAACAGCCAATGAATACAAGCAAAAATACTAAACATCATTTGCCAATAGGTAAATACAAAAGAAAACTACCTAGAGATACTTCATGCCCACTATGATGACTATAATCAAAAACAGATAATGACAGACAATTTGTGAGGATACAGAGAAACTAGAACCTCATACATTGCTGGTAAGAATGTAAAGTGATGCAACTGCTTTGGAAAATGGTTTGGCACTTCCTCAAAATGTTAACAAACGGAATTATTATATGACCTAGTGATTTCACTCCTAGGTATGTATGTTGTTGTTGTTAGGTGCCATTGAGTTGGTATCCGACTCATGGTGACCCTACGTACAACAGGCAAAACACTTTGTCAATGCTCCTCTGCTAACCATAGAGTTTTCAATAGCGGAATGATTTTTGGGAGCAGGTTGCCAGGTCCTTCTCCCAAGTCCACACAAAATTTGTACACAAATGTTCATAGAAGTATTATTTTTTTCTCCCTTTACTGGTAAATGTTGGTGGGGTACAGAGTAATACAGCATTGGCTTTTTCCATTACGCAATTATTACATTATTTTGATTACACTTATCAACTTACAAGGTTTATGAAAACTTTTGACTAATATATAGTAAATATGTAACTCACACATATTTGGGTTATATTCCCCCATTTTTCCCATGTACTCATGAAGATGCATCATTTACATTGAGATTATCCTCTCCCCCTTTATCCCTCTACATCGATTCTCCTCTCTATCCCACTTTCTGCAATCTTCACTACTCTGCTAGTTCCCTCCCTCATTTTTTCTCTTTATACTGTCCCTTCTTCTCTAAGTTTAATTGTGCATTTTTATATATCAATTTATGTATAGGATTTTTTCTTCCTTTCAGTAAGATTTAGCTCCCACATATGAATGAGAGCCTGCAGCTTTAGCCCTGTGGCATCCAATCCCATCAGATCTCAGAAGCTAAGCAGGGTCGGGCCTGGTTAGTACCTGGATGGGAGACTGCCTGGGAACACCAGAAGCTGTAGGCTTGGGAGAAGGACCTGGCAACCCCCTCCCAAAAATTAATCTGCCATTGAAAACCCTATGAACAGCAGAGAAGCACTGACAATAGTGTTTCCCCTGTTGTACAGAGGGTCGCTATGAGTCGGATACCGACTCGACGGCACCCAACAACAACAACAACAAATATGAATGAGAACATATGGTATTTCTCTTTTTAAGCTTGTGTCCATTCATTTAAGATAATATTCTCAAGTTCCATCCATTTTGCTACAAATGACATTATTTCATTTTTCTTTTACTCCTAGCACTATTATTAATAATGAATAAAAGTGTAAACAACCCATATAGCCATCAGTTGATGAATGAATACCAAAATGTGGTATATTCTTACACTGAAACATTATTTGACAATTTAAAAAATGAAGAACTTTGAAAATATTATGCTAAGTGAAAAAGATCTCAGTCTCAAAAGACCACATATTATAATTCCATTTAGATGAAATACCAGAATAGGCAAATCTATAGAGACAGAAAGTAGATTACTGGTTGCCAAGGACTAGGAGTAAGGATTGGGAGAGTTTGGGAGGAAATGGAGAGTGACTGATAATGGATACAGAATTTCTTTTTGGAGTGATAAAAATGTCCTAAAATTGGTTGTGATAATGGCAGCACAATTCTGTGTACATAACAAAAACCATACACCTTTATACTTTAAATGGCAAATTGTATGGCATGTTATATTTCTATAGCCCTGTTTTTTAAAAAAAAAAGAATGGCAGATAATTAAGTAGAAGTCATAGCAGACCATAAGCCAAACACAGCTGGATGGCATAGGGGCTGATTGAATACAATATTGTAATGCTATTATTATTCTCTATCCATCTTCCAACTGGGCTAAATAAACACAGCTATGTGGATTTATACATAGTCCAATCCATTCCTTACTTCAAGCACAGACCAGACCTTTATTGAAGAAGATGTCTAAATTTGAGTTCCAAAAACTTAAACAATACAATAAGGTTTCTTAAGACTGTTTCAAAGGGGAGCTAAGACATTCTAAAATAATTACGACCATTTAATTGCCCACATTTCAAATGCATTGTAATTTTACAGAACAGATGTTCAGATTTAGAATCATTTTTCCTAGAAACACTATTATAAATTATTATATTTCTAAGGTTCCTATATGCTCTAACAGTCTTTGACACAGAACCAAAAGCATCAATTCAGACAACATACTCATAACTTATAGCAGCATTTCTATGCAAACTGAATCTCTATTTCTAAAACCAGGAAGATTTCCCATTCCTGTGAGGAACAATGCCAGTCCTGTATGTGAGCATGAGCTAAGAAAGCTGTTAAACTATATATTCAAGGATACCAGTGACTTAATCTGTACTTTTATTACTTTTATCTTTTACTTATTCTCTAGATCTTCATTGTAGCATATGCTACATCCTAGCATAAGAAATTACCCCCTATATTCCAAAAACGACAATATTTAAATCACCATTCAAGAGTTTTGAACTGGAGTTAAAAAGCTGGGGAGGTGATGGTGGAGAAAGACAGGACTACCAGAATCCCCTCTGGGTGCAGTTCAAGGAAATTCCAGGAACTGAAAAAAAAAATAAACTTGTGCTAATATATTTACCGCCTGCAGCAGTAGCCCTGTGGCATCCGATCCCGTCAGATCTCGGAAGTTAAGCAGGGTCGGGCCTGGTTAGTACCTGGATGGGAGACCGCCTGGGAACACCAGAAGCTGTAGGCTTGGGAGAAGGACCTCGCAACCCCCTCCCCAAAATCAGTCTGCCATTGAAAACCCTATGAACAGCAGAGAAGCACTGACAATAGTGTTTCCCCTGTTGTACACAGGGTAACTATGAGTCAGATACTGACTCGATGGCACCTAACAACAACAACAACAATATATTTACAAAAGATATACCCAGGAGGGCTAGGATTTAGCTCAGTTGGTAAAGCGCTGCTCTGTGGTCTCTGAGGTCCTGGGTACGATTCCCAATACTGCAAAAATGGGAGAAGGATGTGGCAATCCGCTCAAGGCAATCCCAAATCAGCCACTGAAAACCCTATGAGAGTTGCTATGACTTGGACACGATGTGACAGCACCTAACAACAACAACAACAAATACCCAGAAATCTTTATGCATTATATATATGTCTACTTTTTCCTGTTTTTAAAAATTAATTGATTAATTAAGAGGCACTTGGAGGCTGAACCCAGAGCCCTACACATACTTTGCAAATGCTCTACCTCTCAGCTACACATCTATCCTATTTTTTATTTTGAGACAGGGTTTTGCTAAGTTGTACAGGCTGCCTCTAGTCTCAAACTCGTGATCCTCCTGCCTCTGCCTCAGGAGTTGCTGGGATTATAGGTATGTAACAACCACACCTGGCTGTTTGTTTTAAAAGAAAATAATGAGGTAATCATTTCCCATCTCTATTGAGGGTAAAATTTATTGAGTTTAGGATAAAGAATTTAAATTTGGGACTTCCCAGTGGCTCCTTGTGGCCTGGCCTTGACCAGTACAGGCACAGCGGCCCCTGGCACAGAAGTACCCTGGTGGAGCTGGTGGCTGGTCTCAGAGGACAGGAGCCCATCCTAGCCATAGCAGCTGGGCTGTGACTGATGTCTGGATGGTGAAGAGATGGCTGCCAATGTCAAAACCTTTCCCTGGGGCCTTGGCAAGGGAATCAAGAACTCCATCTGGGGTATTTGTACCATTTCAAAGCTAGATGCTCAAATTCGGCAAAAGAGAGTAAACCACGCATTGTAAGCAGAATTTTCCAGGTGTTGTGCTTGGAATGGTGGCGTATTCTGGTTCAGTCTCTTCTTGATTCATTGAGTGTTTATTCTTGTGCTTCAGTAAGTAACAGCTTGAACTCTTGGTGCTCCCTCACTTCATAGAGATGTGTTATGTGGCTGGAATTCTTCCTCTTGTTAATCTTCAGTGCTCTTTGGGTGCTCCCCATTTGCGCTTAGCAAGCTGGGAATGCCATTTGGTTGCAAGATACAGCCAACCTGGCATTTGAGGTATCAGACGCCTTATCTATTCCCTAGAGTCAGCAAAACAATTGCTGACATGCTCTTCAACCTTTTGCTACAGGCTCTTTTCCTTGTCTAGGAGGTATCTGTGAGCCTCTTTCCCATCCATATTGATAGTCAGGTGGTTAGTTGGCTGTATATGTCCCTTCTGTACTCACTGCACTGCTGTGAATTTTGTTTCAATAAAGGAATTGAAATGCACCAATAATTGTTAAACACAGAAAGGAACCGGCCTTGCTACTTTGGATTGAGTTTGTCCTTGGCTTTCCTCACAACACAGTCCTCATACATTATCAGTGGCTGCCTCTTCTCTATCCTGTTTCCTTTATTCATCATCAGGACCAATGAAGTGAAGACCCCTAGAAAGCATACCTTTACCAGTTGCACCTCTCCTCCTTGGTAGTCTTCTTGAGCAACAGACTCTTCCACAAGACAGTCTACTTGCAGTCTGCCCTGAGCTGCTCAACCTCTGCTAAGAAGTTCCCTTCACTACATTCATCTCCTGCCAAACTGAAAACTGCTGCAGGCCACTGAGTTGCTGGCAACCCAGAGGACAGGCCCATCCAAAGGATGGGACTGGACAGAGGCAGCCACAGCTCTTTTCTCTGTTCTCTTCCCCGTCAGGGAAGGCAGAACCCACTCTGCCAAGGGCCCTCTGCATATTCCCTTCCCTTTGAGGAACTGGAACTTTTGTTTCTGGTTGCAGATAAGGCAGAATCTTCTTGATACCAGTGTGTGGATTTTTACCACCAGCCTGAGTCTGAAAGGACCATAGGTTCTTCTGCAGTTATTTCTTAGCATTTGCCAGCCCCCATGTCCGGACTGATTTGAATACTTTTTCTTTCTGTGCCATTTACCCTCCCACCTCTCCTTCCTATTTTCTAGTACCCTGGAATGAATGAATTTTGTAATTCTAGCTGTTGTCCTTTGTGGAATTGTTCTTTTTCTGTGAAGCACATATATTGATAGTATTGCTTGGGGCCCCAATGTTCTCTAAAATAACTATCCACACACTAATCCTGAAACACTTTCAAGGACCATAATTTCAAAGTTTAGTGAAAACCGATTGGCTCATTCATATCCTTAAACATTTTGTAGTTATTTTGGCCTTTAATCAAATGCCTCCTTTTTTTTTTTTTTTTTTTTTTTTTTTTTTTTTTTTTTTTTTTTTTTTTTTTTTTTTTTTTTTTTTTTTTTATTCAGAGGGAAGCAGTGTGATTGTGAAAGTAGATACATTTTAGAGTCACAAAATAACTTTGAACCCTTGCCTGGATAAAAATAAATGCTATGAAAAATTGGGCAAATTACACAGTATCTGAGCTTTTCTTCACATATAGAACAGGAAAATAATGTCTCTCTCAGTATAGTAGTTTGAGTGGCACATAATAATGTCTTAATGTCCACTACATAATAGTGTCAAGTTTCCTTCCTCTAGCCTCTTCATATACTTGTCAGTTTTTTGTTTCCCTATCAGCTAAATTTCCTTTTATCTTCTTGATCATTTTAGCCATACTCCTCCATTCTACTTTAAGAAGGACAGAAGGATTGAAGTGTTCTAGATACTGATGTACCATGAATTTGTACCAAATGGACTATTTTTCTTCTCATCTTCCATAATTGATCAAATATGTCAATGATAAATCAAGCTATTTATCAGCATTCCCAAATCCTAAGAGGTCCATGTTGTACTATTCTTCATGTTTGTATCACTTCTCTTATAGCCTCCAGTTCCTGACTTCAAGACTCCTTTTACCTATGTTCTAACCCAGGACTTGTTCAATATAATTTCCTGCAGTGATGCAAATGTTCCCTTCTGAGCTGTCCAATACAGTAGACACCGACCACATGGTCTGCTGAGCACTTAAGATAGAGCTACCACAGCTGGGTGCGGTGGCACACGCCTGTAATCCCAGCAACTTGGAAGGCAGAGGCAGGAGGATCACAAGTTTGAGACCAGAGGCACTCTGTGTAATTTAGCGAGACCCTGTCTCAAAAAAAAAAAGTACAAAAAAAGTGGGCTGGGGTTGCAGCTCAGTGGTCCAGCACTTGCAAACTATGCAAACGCGAGGCCCTGGGTACATCTCCCAGTACTGCAAAAACAAAGATAGAGCTACGGCTACTATGGTACTAAATTTTTATTTATCTTTAACTTAAATGTAAAGAGTTACATGTACTGGTAACTGCCATATTGGAACAGCATAGGTGTAATTTGCTAGAAGTTCACCAGTTCAAATTAACACAAAGGGGCTAACTGTAAATCATCTTAATTCACCCTGTGATTACCATTACCTTGTTAGGATGGTTGCCTCTAGACATTCTTTTTTTTTTTGAGACAGAGTCTGGCTGTGTAGCCCAGGCTGTCCTGACACTTGCTAAGTAGACCAGGCTGGCCTTGAACTCATGTCCACCCTCCAGCCTCTGCCTCCTGAGTACAGTGATTATAGGCTTGTGCCACCATGCTCTGCTTGCCACCAAACAGTCTAAGCAATCACAGTACTCTCCCGGATCTACTGTAGACTGAGAAAGCATTTTACTGAGCACTCATAATTAAACATGCTAATAGCATCTACTGGAATGCCAAGCTCTGTGCATGCCAATTTGCCAAATGTAGGACCAAAAACATTTTTACTAGGTAGTTCAGCCACGAGATTTCACACTGATATTAAATGGCTGTTCCTGAAGATGTAGGAGCGAGTGTGTGTGCACGAGTGTGTGTGTGTGTTGTGTGTGTGTGTGTTAGGGGCTGAGGAAGGTTGGTTGAAGAGAGTAGAGGGGCAGTTCGCGGTGGCCCACACCTGTAATCCCAGGGACTTGGAAGGCAGATAATCCCAGGGACTTGGAAGGCAGAGGCAGGAGGATCGCAGGTTCAAGAGGACAAGCAGTCTGCGTGATTTAGCGAGACCCTGTCTCAAAAAAAGTAAAAACAACAACAAAAAAAATGGGCTGAGGGTGCAGGTGCAGCTCAGTGGTACAGCACTTGTAAAGCAAGCAAGTGCGAGGCCCTGGGTTCAACCCCCAGTACCAAAAAAAAAAAAGGGGGGGGGATGCATTGTAAACATCGAGTATATATGATTATTGTATTTAATAATATAATCAGACACATCTACCAGATGATGAGGCTGAAACTATTGGTACTTGGCTTTTGTAAATACTTTAAAACTTTTCCCCAATGTTTTCATCATCAGATCCATTAACGAGACTTTGAGTGCGGTGCAATTTAACTCAGATACAAGTGCTCTAGGAGTAACTATTAGCATTTGTTATCTACATGTGGGAAACTATAGCAAAGAAAGGTCAACCAAGAGTTGTGACCAAGGTCATCAAGTAAAGTGAGATTAGCACTGAAAAATTCTTCCATAGTGGAAGACCAGGGGTCCGAACGGCCACGTCTGAGGTGGTGGGGAAAGATTACCTCCTGTCCACTAAGGAAGCCTCAGGAAGAAGTCAGAGCCTCAGGGATGAACATGCTCAGGTTTTTCACGGCCAATAAAAAACCACGCTAACACACAAATCCGACAAGTCATAGGGAAAAACCCCAACCTTCCTCTGCTCTTCACAGCTGCGGACTGGCAGATAGTACTATTTTAGGAAAGGAGAGGAGTCAAACTTTACTGTCTGCTACCAAACACCTCAAATGGCTTCTCTAGCAACCAGGTCCTAGAAACATTTACTTTCTTCTTGAAAGCCCTTGGTTCCCTCCAGTCAGAATAATCAGGGGCCTAATGAAACAAACCCTAGAAGGCAGCAGCCACCAACCTGCCGTGAAAAGGTGAGGCGCAGGAGTTTTTCGAGCCAGGAGCATCCCGCGCCGCACTATGGGGGCGGCCATCTTTGGAACGTACCAAGGGAAACGCCGGCTCGGGGTTGAGCCTAGAGGAAGGGGCGGGGACACAGGCGGCCCGAGCTGAGCTCCGGAAGTGGACGGATCCTTTTCCACGCTTTCGTCGCGGCTTGTGCTCAGAATCTCCTCCCCGGCTCTTGCTGGTGGTGCGGTCCCAGACACTATGGCTGCTACATTTCGGCCCTTGGAACAAGTTTTGCTGCAGGCCCCGCGGACTTCGGTGTATCACCGGGTGATAGGCTCAGGGTCCACCTGCTGCCGCTGCCCTCTTGGAGGTATCCGCGACCTCAGGCCGAAGAAAAAAGGGAGGGATGAAAGAGAAGGGAGTGTTGGACCCCAGCGGGCATCTGTCTCTTTAAAGACGTCGCTCACTGACGTGGAGCGTGCCCTTGACTTCAGTGGGTGCAGCAGTGGCCTCTGGGGGTTGTGATCGCCCTGTGTGCCTGGAAGCAGAGGGAAGGCTGGGCACTGGACTTCGCGGTTGTAGTACCTTTCGAAAGGGACGATGTTGCTCTCTGGGAATACTGCTTCCCCTTTGGGTTTCCTTTTCTGCAGGAGGTTTTAGCTTGGCCGGGCTTGGAGTCCCAGTTCTGCTGTTTACAATCAAAGAACTTAATTTTACTCTTCTTTTAAAAATTATCCCGGAACGTCTTTCTAAAAATGATTAAATTTGAAAATGCCAGTGAGTGGTTAAAATGTTTAAGATAGCAGGGAGTGATGGCTCACTCCTGTAGTCCCAGCGACCCGGGAGGCAGAGGCAGAAGGCTCACAGGTTCCAGGCCTGAGGCAGCTTGAGTCATTTAGTGAGACCCTGTCACAAAATAAAAAAATTAAAAATGGGCGGGGGTGCAGCTCAGTGGTAGAGGGTTTGCAAAGTATGTGCAAGGCCCTGGATTGAACCCCCAAGTACCTAAATAGATAAATAAATAAAATGTTAAACACTTTGTGTCAGGCATTATTCTAATGCATTTAACATATGTTAATTCCTTTCCTCCAAACAATACGTGACACAGGTATTCTTTTTTCCAGTTACAGAGGTGGAAATAAACAAGAGTAAGTTATTTGCCTGAGGTCAGAGGTCACTGAATAGGCAGGATTTGAACACTGCCTACCATAGAAACTTGCTTGTAACTATGGGCTGCCTTTTCATAAATATTGTTAGGTGCTGTCTAGTCCCATCCAACTCGTAGCAACCATATGCACAACAGAAACACTACCCGACACTGTGCCATGCCCTGCACTGTCGGTGCTTCTCTGCTGTTCATAGGGTTTTCAGTGGCTAATTGTTTCAGGAGTGGGCCGCCAGGTCCTCCTTCCCATTTTTGCAGTGCTGGGGATGGAACCCACTGCCTCAGTGTGCTGAGCAGCACTCTACCAACTGAACTGCCCCAGCTCTTTTCATAGATTAGCAGCAATTTTTACTGTTATCTTGTTATTGCACTGCACAGAACTCTCGGTGGGTTATTCCTCCAAGCTGCATCCATTTTACTTCATGCATAGCAGAGCATTGATCCTAAAGTATAATACTGACCAGACTTAGTAAAGTGTGATCAGTGATTTCTGACTGATGTTAAGGCTTAAATCTAGATCTGAAAGGTCATCCTCATTTCATAAGTAACAAAACTGGGAGCTCCAATAATCACACTGTAGCTTTTTCCACTACATTGTATGCTTCCCTATAGATAAACCAAACCTACATGTGCATGTTTTGCATTTAAATAATAACAGTTGCTACTGCTATTGGTCTTTTATTCTGTTGTTGTTAAATGCCTTTGTTACTTCTTAACTCCATGATAACTGCATATTTGTCCTTCAAATTCAAGCTTCTCGTTAGTCATCATACACCATTAATCACTAACACCATTCACACCCGAAACTTCTTTTGCTGAGGATTTGCGTTCTTTGGTAGTTTGTAGGTATTTAACTGCCATATTTGTACCCATCTAGATGGATCATTAATAGTAGATGAAGCTAATACCAGTTACGGGCAATCAAGTTTTACTTATTTGCTAAGTGTAAAACAGTCAAAATGACTTTACTTTTTTCTTTCTCTAATTTTTAGCTAAAAGATATCTACTTACAGACAATATTATGAAATTAAGAGAATTTCAACACAAGAAGATGGCTATTACATATAGTCTTCCTGACACCAAAGGTAATAGAATCTATTTTATTAATTCCTTTATTAATCATTCAAATTTTCTCTTTGTCCCTGTTCATTGTCTTCTTCAATGACCCTTGTCACATGGAAAAAGTTGAGAACATTTATTCTTAGTTTCCTACTCTAGCCATACACTCAACCTTTCATCTCACGCCCTTCTATGGCAAAGTCTATAGCTCTCTTTCTTACCCCTTCTCCCAAGATCCCAGAGAAATACTAAAACTATGCAACTAGCCCTCTCTAGATCTGTGCCACTCAAAGTATGGCTTAAGGACTTCATCATCATCAATTGGGAGATGGATAGGGAAGCAGATGAAAAGGCCCCAAATGATTCACATACACTGTAATAGTTAAGAATTTTGGTGACTGTATTTCAAACTCTGATGTAGCTCCTGCTGAAAAATTCATTTTATGACATACCTGTATGAAAATGAGATCCTAATGAAACAAAACAGTGCTATGTATGATGATGCACTTCTATATTTTTTAACTCTGTACTGGAAAAATCAGTAGGATCAAAGATTTCTTAAACAGAAGAAATTTGAGTATTTGAAGTCTGATTTACTTTGAATACTCCAGTGTCTTTGGAGAGTGTAGAGGAAACAAAATTAGTAAACTTGGTAATAGCTGAGGTTAATAGGCACTTGAGGGGTCATTATATTTTTTCCAGTACTTTTGGATATATTTGGAAATTTTTATTGTAAAAACCTAAGATACAAGAACAACACTACTCTAGCCTCTGTTCCCTTTTAGCATCTGAGAAATCTTGATGCATTCATTCCCTCCTTCCTGCACATACAGCTTTTCCTAGCACTTCAGACTCCTTTCTAAACACACTGAGGACTTTCCTCTTTCTTTCAATAAGATTTTTTTCTTTTGCGGTACTTAGGGGTTGAACCCAGGGCCTCACACATACTTTGTAAGTATTCTACTGCTGGGTTGCACTCTCAGCCCATTTTTTATTTTTTATGTTTTTGTTTGGAGTCAAGGTCTTGCTAAATTATGCAGGCTGCCTCTGACCTCAACTCACAATCCTCCTGCCTCCACCTCCTGAGTCACTGGGATTATGGGTGTGTGCCACTGTGCCCGACTTTTAAAATAATTCTTATATGTCCCTGTTGACTTTTTCAACTATAGGCCCAGCTCTCCTTCCTCTCACTGTCAGATGTTTGTGAGCATCTGATTAACACCTCCTACCTTCATTCCCTCCCCATCCATTCCTCCAGAAATCTGTCTCCCCTCACTGCTCCTCTCTTCATACTGCTGTGTAGTATCATGACCCTCTGACTGAACTTCATATAGCTCAGAAATATCTGAGATTAAGATGAAAAGATGAAAGTGAACTCTAGATTGAATATTGGAAATTGAAGATATAGTCTCTCCCACTAGTAAGGTTTATGTTCATTGGCTAGTTATTTGTAAGTGTCATAGTCTTCATAAAGCAGAGATAGTTGTGCACATGATCTGAAGGGCAGTTAATCTTAAGTCAGTACCAATCTACTCTATTGTCAGACTGGTATTTATAAAATCCTATCAACATTTCTTCATGTTAAGAACTCACAATGGGCCGGGCGTGCTGGCTCATGCATGTAATCCCAGCATGACGTACTCCTCAGTCAGGTGGGTCAACCACTAGGGATAAACCCCTCTTCAATTCACATTTTCCTTTCACTTTTCCTACTTAGTATTCTGCCAGTTCATGGTTGGGTGCCTGGGTACATCTTCTTCTCCAGAGCTACCTGTGGATTCAGTTATTGGGGCTAGGCTTCTAGGACAGTAGTTCTCAAACTTTGGTAGCTAAGGATTATCCACAGAATCAAAGATGCCTGCTGTGCTTGTGCTGCCACCCCTGGAGGTTTTTGTCTCAGGAATCCTTGAGTGGGACCTGCGCCCATCTCCCCTACAACACAGATATGGTGCTTTGAGGGCGGTCCTCTGGCACTTGCTGCTCAGAGGAATCAGCCAGAGAGGGGAGCTGTATGCACCAGGGTCCTTGTCAGGGCCCTTCGCAGTGAGCTGTGTCCAGGCTTCCCCTTCTCCCTGAGGTCAGCATCCTTACAATCCCAGTGAGGCTGAGTGATGGCCACCACCCTGTGCTTTCTTCCAGAAAACTATTTTAGAAAATTGGAAGAGAAATTGACCCAAAACAAACTCATCTTGAAGGAGGAGTTGAAAACCGTGCTTCATTTGTGTCAGTCCTGGGACGATGTGGAACTGGCTAAAAATGTCATTTATAGGTGAGTTATTTCCTTAAAATCTACCAGCCTTCGTGTCTTCTCTCTCTGTTCCTTCCCCAGAGCAATTTCATCCACTGCTAAGATTTCATCTATCACCTCTTCACTGATGACTTCCAAATGTCTTGTCCAGTGCCTTCCTACAACTCCACTCATATTTATTTAATGAGCAGATATTTACTGGGTTCCTACTTCATCCCAGGGGCTGAAGGTAGGAAAACAGATAATTCATAAACAAACAAATCACCAGCCTACTCACTAACTCCACTTACCTATCCCCTAAGTCTTCAACATATACAATTTTTTTTTTCTTCTCAGAGTCACACAGTCACTAGTCATACCAGACAGTATTTGAAACCCCTTTTCCCAATCTAATTTGCGTCTGTTCCCTGATAGGATAAGAAATTCCATTGTTTTCCCTTTCCCCAAGTTTGCCTGTTATATGTAGGGTCACTATGAGTCGGACATCAACTCCACAGCACCCAACAACAACAACAACAACAACAGTGCTCCTCCAAGGACCTCTCCTTCTCTCCCTGTAGTGCCTTACTACTCATTAGCCTAGCTTATGCTGCATTAGCCCAGAGCACAGGCAGGAGCTGCTAGGCCTTGAAATGCTGCCCACAGATGGCCAGGCTTCTCTTGGCCAAGGCAAATTACCTGGTGAGACGAAAGTCACGGGGGTGGGGAAATGTATCTCATGTTGCGATGGATGGACCAGCATGCATATACAGGGAAGGAACTGATAGCAGCTGTCTTTGGGGCCCATATACTTTTTCACTGATTTGTTTCCATGTAAAGATTTTTATGGTATTGATAGGTTTTAAGTATTTTGTTTTCCAAATTAATATAGCATAAATGCCTTTCCTTGTTAATCACATTTAGAAATGATATTTTATACTGGCCATGGTGGCACATGCCTGTAATCCCAGCAACTTGGGAGGCAGAGGCAAGAGAATCACAAGTTCAAGGTGAGAAAAATCATATTTCAGTGACACTACAATATTCCATTATATGTTAGCTATTTTAATTAACTCTATCTTATCGTTGGACCTCTAAATTATTTCTACTTTTTCACCAAGATAAATAATGTCCACTATTAGCAACTCTCCATAAAACTTATTATTTGTTTCTATTTAGGGGTTATAGGGTATATTAGTGAGCTTTTCATCACTATAACAAAGTACTTGAGGCAAGCTACTTATGAGGGAGAGATTTATTTAGCTCACTGTTTTAGAGGTTCTGGGCCATGTCTCTGCCATCAGCTCAGTTCTGGTGAGGGTCTTTTTGGCTGGGTCATATTGTGGTAGATGGCATTGGCAGGAAGGAGCGGTCACATCTCTATAGAGAAAGCCAGAGAGCTAGGTGGGACCAGGCTAGGGCTTTCAAGAACTCTAAAGGGATCACCCAAGAAGTACTTTAATCCCTTTTGAGAGCACTGTCCTCAATTGACCTAAGGACCTCCCGTTATTCTCCACTTCTTAAAGGTTCCATATCACCTCCCAATGTTGCTACATTGGGGAGCCAAACTTCCAACACACAAACCCTTGGAAAACAAGCCAAATCCAAACAATAATAGAGGATATGACCTTTTTAAAGCTTGTCGATATAAGCATGATAATTTATAGCCACACAATATCAGAAAAAAACCCTATTTTGTATTTCATTTTCACAGTGTTAAATCATTTGAGACTGGCTGGCTTTCCTCTCACTTGTCTTTTTTACTACCCAGAGCCAACAGATGTTTATAAGAGTAATAAAACTCGATAGAAATTCTGAACACTCTTTCCAACCTTACTTTTATCATAAACATCCAAAGTATGACTCATGATTTTTTATTGATTCTAATAACAATTCTACCCAGTTGCTGTCCCTTCTCGCTACTTCTGGACAGCTGTACAAGTGGGAAGATGAGTGCATCCACGGCCTACACAACCTGCTCACTGTCTTCCTGAGACTGGCAGTCCACAGCTGAGAAAAAGGCTCATGAGCTGAAACATAAGCTTTTCATTGAGCCACAAATGGGGAGCAACTTAATCCCCTCACCATCTTGACCAAATGCTGTCATTGAGTTTATGGAGGGATTTTAAATCCTCTTACTTAAATATTTCTTGTCAAGAAGTGATTCATCATCTCAGTGACTTTCTAGCACTTTTGTTGGCATGAATTTCATTTTGAATGTGAATGTCAAATCAGTAAAACTTTCATTTTGCTTTTCGTTGTTTTTAATCTGGCACAAGTTCCTCATGCGAGTTTTTACTGAAATATATCTGTAGAATCTAAAGATGTTTCTCAGCATGCCTTACATTTTATAAGTACTAACATATATTGAAGAGTTGCTGTGTGCCAGGCAAGTCTTAGCCTCATATAATCATCACAAAACTCCTTTGATTTCTCTTTTGCTCTCTACTTCACAGATGAGGAAACTGAGGCGCCAAGTGGTTAATTAATTTGCTCATGGTTACATAGTTTATAAATAGAAGAGCTAGAATTCGAACTATTATTTTGGAATCAGAATCTAGAAGTTCTTAATCACTACATTGTCTTGTCTTCATTTATTTTTATTTAGTTTATTTATTTATTTATTTATTTAGCTCTAGGGCTTTGTGTATGGTAGGCATGTGCTCCGCCACTGAGCTACAACCCCAACCTCTTTTTTATTTTTTAATTTGAGACAGGGTGTTGCTGTGTTGCACAGGCTGCCTCTGGCTTCAAACTTATGATCCTCCTGCCTCTGCTTCCTCAGTCACTGGGATTATAGGGGTGCACCATGGTCCCTGGTTCTCTTGTCTTTTGATAATTTGTAAGTGTTGTAATGGAGCAATAGATGTATTTGTAACTTCTATAACTGGATTATGAAATGTAACTTTAAAAATATATATTATCATTCTATTTGGCAGTACGTATATTTAGAGTTGGGAGAAGGGCCTGGCAATCTACTCCCAAGGCAATCCCAAAAAAGTCAGCCATTGAAAACCCTATGAGGGTTGCTATGAGTCGGATACCGTCTCGATGGCACCTAACAACAACAACAGTATTTAGAGTAGACCAGCCATAATGCCGCTCCAGCTTTCCTTAGTTATTTCAGCAGCAGGTGAAAAATATTCTGTTTTATGAATCAGAGATTTTTCCCCTGGTATTTTAAAGTCTAATTTTACATGTAATCACAAGGTGCTCCTTTGGTCACCAGATTGTCCTCTTAGTGCCTACAACAGAAAGGGCTGGTTACTGAAGTAAATTTATGCTAGTGATTTATAGCTCACAATTCCAAATGGCAGACTGGCCACCTTCAGGAATCTCTGGCCACATTTAAGATGTCACTGTTATTGAAATTAGCCTTTTCCCAAGACTTAAAGTTTCAAAAGTGCATTTGGTAATTTGTTTAGCTAGGTGATCATAGATCAAATGGGCCTTTCCTTGAGTTTAGAAAAGCAGAGATTGCTATAAGTTATAATACATGTGTATTGGTTGACTGCCACTACATTTGGGCTCAAAGCCAGCCTCAGGGAAGACAGAGCATCACCCACTTCCTTTCCTTTGATCTCCAATAGGCGGGACCTGTTCTGAGGAGACCCTGCTATTCCCTAACATGTATCTATACTCCATCCCAGGCAGTTATTGCTTAAATTAGAGGATGATTACAATGTACATTTTTCCTCATTTTTACTTCACAGGGTATGTTGGACTCTAACCAAACTTGTTTCTTTAAATGTCTGGTATACTTCCACACTTCTGGATTCCTGTGCTTTTCATCAATCTCCACTTCTCCCCTTCTACACATTTTTTATTGTGACCCCCAACACCTAGGAGAGTTCATACCATGGTCTGTGTCTGTTCTTTTTGCTATGCCTCACCTTTTGGCTCACTGAATCATTTTTATTACCAGGTACCATGCAGAGAACAGGAATGTCACTTTGGGGGAGTATAAGTTTGGACCTGTTTTCATGAGGCTCTGTTATGAGCTGGATCTTGAGGAATCTGCATTGGAGCTCATCAAAGACCAGGTTATTGTTTTCTGATTCCTAGGGGGTGTTTTTGGTGCTATTAGAAAAGATATTGCCTGCAGCTGTAGCCCTGTGGCATCCGATCCCGTCAGATCTCGGAAGCTAAGCAGGGTCGGGCCTGGTTAATGCCTAGATGGGAGACCGCCTGGGAACACCAGAAGCTGTAGGCTTGGGAGAAGGACCTGGCAACCCCCTCCCCAAAATCAATCTGCCATTGAAAACCCTATGAACAGCAGAGAAGCACTGACAATAGTGTTTCCCCTGTTGTACAGAGGGTGGCTATGAGTCGGATACCGACTCGACAGCACCTAAAAACAACAACAAGAAAAGATATCTTTTCAGTACACACTATTCCTAGGTTATATTTTCAAGGAAAGGTTACCAGACTGCATAAATGAGTGCTTCTCTGCATTTTTAAAGTCTTCTGCGCTATATCACTGTGGCATCCTATCCTGTCAGATCTTAGAAGCTAAGCAAGGTTGGGCCTGGTTAGTACTTGGATGGGAGACCACCTGGGAACACCAGATGCTATAGGCTTGGGAGAAGGACCCAGCAACCCACTCCCAAAAAACAGTCAGCCATTGAGAACCCTATGAATAGTAGAGAAGCACTAACAATACTGTTTCACCTGTTGTACGTAGGGTCACTATGAGTCGGACACTGACTCTACTGCTCCTTGAAAACACCACCACCATCCTATCCTGAACCTATGCTTTCTCTTGTTTTGTATTTTTATTTCTGACTGAAGACTATATTTTTAAATGCTTATCCATTTTCAAAGTACTTTCACATATTCTGATTTTCTTTTCCTAAAAAAATATTTTTATTATTATTTTTACAATTACTTATTGAATATTTACTGGGTGCTCAGCATTGTGCTTAAGCCCTTGACCTGTTTCATTTTACTGTTTCTCACAGTGGCCCTGATGAGATAGATAAAATTATTATTTCCATTTCATAAAAGAGGAAACCGACCTAGAGACATCATAAATTCATTCATGGTCAGAAACATTTGTTAAATTGGGAGGTTGATGCTGCCTATTGTGTATATTTTAATATATTTAGAGACCTCTATAACAAGCTAATTTGTTCTTTTGCCTCATACTCTTTTTCATATAATGTTTTCTATACATGGTGGAACTGTTAACCATAGGTTTTTTTGTTTTTGTTTTTTGAGACAGGGTCTTGCTGTGAAGCTCAGGCTGGCCTTGAAATCACCATCTTCCTGCCTCAGCCTTCTGAGTGCTGGGATTACACACCTGTGCCACCCTACCCAGCGTTAGGCTTGCCCTTCTTTAAGGAAACTCATGTTTTAGAAAGTTTACCACAATATATTAGTAAGGAAAGAAAAGATAGCTTTGGAATAATATCAATAATTTGATCTTATTTTTTCCTGAAAAGTAATTATACTTTAGTTTGCATGTATTAAAAATCTGGAAACCAAACTGCATGTCTTTAAGGGTAGAATTATTAAAGATTATCACTTTTTACTTCATGCAATTTTCTATTACTTGACTATTTTTAATAAATATGTTTTGATGTAGTAATAAAACAAAAGTTTTACTGTAATAAGTCAAAGCTGTATGACAATAAAAACAAACAAAAAAGAAAATGAAAGTAAAGGGTTTTTTTCTAACCTAGTGATGTGTGAAAAAGTGCTGTATAAGAAAGTTTTCTGGAGAAGTAGAATTAAGAATAAGTGGCATCAGGCCTGATCTTGCTCCCCCTGAGGTGTCTTCCCTGAGAACCCTCTCCTTACTTCCTCTCATCTTACTTCTCTGGCTCTTTATTCTGTTTCATTGTTCTTCATAGCTCTTATCAATGCCTGAAATTATAGGGTTTTTTTTTTCATTTGTTTTACACAATTGTTCATTGTCTCCTTCACCAGAATTTAAGCTCAACTAGCGTTATAAACCCAACTAGAGTTTAGGGCAGGGTGTGTTATATTGCTTACCATTTCTTTATTCTTAGCATCTCGAATAGGATCTACATGATAGGCTTTCAAAAAATAACAAACTTGAACAGGCATTTTATGATATTTGAATATGTGTTACATTATCACAGCATTCAAAATGCTGGCAAGATGTTGGGAGATATTGGTCCAAGGATACACAATTTGATTTAGAAGAAAGTGATCTATTGTTAAAAAAAAAAAAAAAAAGGAAAGAAAGAAAAAGAAAATGATGACAATGCCAAGAGAATAGCTTTTAAGTGTTCTCATCACACAAAAAGTTTAAGTATGTAAGGTAATGCAGATGTTATTTAACTTGACATAGCTATTCCATAATTATACATATTTCAAAACCACATGCACACAATAAAGATGTATAATTTTTATTAATTAAATAAATACAAATTAAAAATGTTGAGAGCCACTTTTTTAGTGAGTTATTTTCAAAAATGAGTAATCGATTATATTATCTATTTGTGAAAAGAGAACCATAGTTCTGTGAGATCCTCTGGCCTTAGTTCTCAAGTATATTTATAACTTCCATTTCATGTTAATAGTTGGTACCCAGGTTATAAAGCTACCCCAGAAACCTGCCAGAATTAATTGACTTATTTCTTTCCTCCTGAGCATGGCAGAGCCCACATTTTCTACAGATATTCTTCACTGTACTTATGAAGCCTTGAGATGTCTTGTCTCCTGTTTAATGTGCCCATTCTCAAAGACAAAACATCAGGCAGCAACTAAATTTTTCTTTCAAAAATATATCATGGATCTGTCAGAGTGTTAGAGAATCCAGGAAGCCAAATAAATAAAGTATGCAGGAAAGTAAGAACTGGATAGATAAAATACAGTATAAGTACACCATTAATAATTTTAACTTTTAACCAAAATATGTTTTTTTTACTAGCGTTTACGAGGTTTCTTCTCAGACTCCACATCATTCAATATTTTAATGGATATGTTATTTATCAAAGACAAATATAAAAGTAAGTACTATAACCTATGGTTTCTGAAAAGCTCTGCTATCTTTGCTGGTATAGCAGTTGGGGGGTTGAGGGCATACCCCATGTAAAAATGATCCTTATTTTCTCAGTGAGGGATTAAATTATGGAGACCTTACTCTTTCAGTCTGAAAATACATGATACCTTAAACTGAACATCTCAGATTTTGCTTATGCTGAAATTGTAGTGGGTTTTAAATTATTACTTCTTCTTTTATGATTAATTGTCTCTTTAATTGACATTTAGTAAATTGCTAAATGACTTTGAGAAATAGCTTTTGTTATGCTGAGATACACTTGTCAGTAGGTAGAGCTGAACAGATTAGAGCTTTGGGAATCAGTAGTAGGTGTGTTGAACACTGCTGGCCCTTTCTTCACTTTTGGCAGGTGCATTGGAAGTGTTGATAGAGATGAAAAACCAAGATGTGAGGTTCAGCAATGAGACCTACATCCTTGCTTTTGCAATTTGCTACAAACTGGTAAGACTGTTTCCCCTTAACTTTCAGGATGTAGTATTTAAGAAAGAAATTAGTATTTGAGAGAGAAAATTTTTCTTTTCTTTTTTTTTTTTTCTTTTTCTTTTTCTTTTTGTCTACAATTTACATTTCAGTTCTTCTGAAGTCTGTTTTCCATCTGGTGCAAATATTTCAATTTTAAATGTATTCATTTTTAGAAAACTAAAGTTAGCCTTGTCAGACAATTTTTTCGGGAGGAAAATCATTATCTTCTTTCACCCTTCTCTGGCAGTCTTGTAGATATCGATAACAAGAGACAATATGTCAGGTTTCAGCTCTGCTCTAGAGTTGTCTTGCATGCTGAACTCCACTAGATTCATCTTCTCTGTTGCCCTCTCCTCTGGAAATCATGCCATCCTTTTTGAACAAACTCCAGGACTCACTAAAGCTGAAAATGATGTTATCTCCTCCATATCCCTCTTATACTCTATTTGTATCACAGACCTGTACTCGAAACTCTGTCTGATGATATACTTAGTTGACATAGATTTGTCTGCCTCACTAGAGAGTGACCTTGATGCTTCTTTGTATCTTTGCATCAGACAAAAGGTGCCTGGTACCCAACAAGTGTTTAATAAATGTTTATGACATTAAAGTACTCTTTGAGGACAGAAGCTGTAACTTACAAGTGCTTATGTCTTTACCAGAATTGTTTCTTACACTGGAAACTATTTCTTTAATATTTATCAAACAAATGAAAGGTGAAAACATGAAATGACCAAAGTTCAATAAAATATTATAGTTATTCATGCCATTTAAACTTTGGATACCTGGATAATACAACAATTTTATACTAAAACTGAAGGAACTCCAAGCAAGATAGAAGACATGGGCCATTAAAAAACTAGAGTGTAGTAATACCAACTTTCCAAAACAAGAGGGGCAGCTTGCTTACAGTAGGAAAAAAAACTGGAAATTGAGAAACTTGAAGTTTTTCAACTTAGTATTACAGCTTTAAGCTGATCACTTACTTCACTTGTAAAAGGAAAAGATTGCATTCAGAGGCCAGTAAATTATTTCTGTAAAAGGATAAATAGTAAATATCTTAGGCCACATACAATTAGAGACCACATACAATTTCTGCCACATATAATCTCTGTCATGTATTCTTTTTTTTTTTTTTTTAATTCGCAGTACTGGGAGGTTGAACCCAGGGCCTCCTCTCACATGCTTTGCAAGTGCTCTAACAACTGAGCTGCACCCTTAGTCCATTTTTTATGGGTTTTTTTTTTTGGTGCTGAGGGTTGAACCCAGGGCTTCACACGTGCATGCTTTGTAAGTGCTGTACCACTGAGCTGCTCCCGCAGCCCATTTTTTGTAGTTTTTGAGACAGGGTCTTGCTAAGTTATGCAGACTGCCTCTGGTCTCGAACTTGCGATCGTCCTGCCTCCACCTCCCGGGCCACTGGGATTGCAGGCCTGTGCCACTGCGCCCAGCCATTTTTTACTCTTTTATCTTGAGACAGGGTCTCACTAAGTTACACAGGCTGCCTCTGGCTTTGAACTTCCAACCCTCATGCCTCCATCTCCCGAGTTGCTGAGATGATAGGCATACACCACATGTCCAGCTCTATCACATATTCTTTGTTTTTGTTTTCCAAAGCCTTTAAAAATTTGAAGAGCATTCTCAGCTATAGGCTGGATATGGCCCAATGGCAATAGTTTGCTGACCCCTAGATTAGATAATCCTTTCTAATCATACCATTCTATGATTTTGTGAAGTAGAAGGCCAGCAGAACACTAGAGCATAAGGCACTTAGCATTGATTCCCAGTTTTTTGGTCACTTGGGTGTGCCTCTCTGAAGGGGAGAGAATTTAATTCTACTACCTAGGAAAGGCCAGAAGACTTTACTCCCCATGTTGTATCCAATAATAACTTGTTTCACTCAGTGGACATAAGCTGATAGATGGAGCTGGTCAGCCAGTACAGATTCCAACTCCATTCTGAGGACTGGCCCCTGTCATCAAATGCAAGCTTTGTTTGGAGTATTGAGTGGTAAGTCATGTCATTACAGATAGACACAGGTGCACAGTTGGCGCTGTTCTCATAATCCTCATCCACCTACAGTAGGAAGGGGATTTGGTTTACCAATGCTGTCTTGCTGCTTTGTTTATCACTCACATTCTTGGCTTTTTTTTTTTTTTTAAGTTTCAGTTTCATGGAATTCTTTCAGAACTTAAGCTCAGATGGGTATTCATATTTTCAAATATATTTTCAGATTGGAAATCCCCCCAGGAATAGTTTTCTAGTGTTATTGAACATTATTGTGCATATAGTAATAGGCTGACTATATTTGTACAGTAGGAGGCCCCTGTCTAGAAAACTAGCCCATCCTGATACAAAGAACCTGGATGTTTGCTGTTGAAAAGTGTCCCACATTAGAAAATTGACAACTTAAAAAAAATGAAGTTAATTTAGATTTGAGCTGCTAACATATAGATAAACTGATCTATTTGCAAATAGTCTCTGCGGAGCTTAATCCTTTAAGTGACTTGAGGTAGGCTCTGGGAAATTCTTACAAAGGAAACCTGAAATACTAAGCACTGTTAATCATTTTATTAAACTTGAAAGTGCATGACATTTACTGAGCAATCCTGTCTCCTCACAGAATAGCCCAGAATCATTTAAAATCTGTAGTACATTAAGAGAAGAAGCCCTAATCAAAGGAGTCGTTCTCCCCAGGAGAGCATCCTGTTTTGCTGTGGCATTAGCCCTGAATCAGGTGAGTCTTTAGGGGGCACATAGTGAATTGGGAGCGGATAGGACTTTACTACTTTCAGTTATTTTGCTTTTAATTTACTTTTCTCTCTCTGACTGTGTTCTAGAGAACAAATCCCCATAAAGAGAGTGATGCCTTTGTTGCCATGGCAATCCAACTCTATACTTACGCCTGTAAAGAATGTTTTTATTTATAATGAGGACCTAAAATACATTTCTATTTAGAATGGTTTGGCCCGGATCCTATGGAGAGTCAAGGAGAGAAGCTGCACTCTGAGAGAAACTTCTTAGATAATCGCAGTGAGAATTGCAAATGGTTACTGTGTTATGTTCTCAGAGAACAGTTTAAATTAATGAACTCCAAAGCTCAGATGAATAAGGACTCCTGGGTCAGCCCATTGCTAGAAGCAGGTTTCATAGTTAGACCAACTTCTATTGCTTGGTTGAGGCTTTAGCATTCATTTAGTCTCTCCCCTTCACTGTACAGATGAAAGCAGCCAAGGAGCAGAGAAAAGAGGAGACCTCCCTGAGGTCAGACCTCAGTGAAAGACAGAGCTGAGTCCTGGAACAATCCCTCTCTTAAAGGTCCCTGCCTTGAGATGTTCTGTTTTAAGGCCTAAAAAAATACAAAATACTTCACCTTTTTGCTATTGTAGTAAAAGGAAATTTTATGGTAGAAAAATACTAATTGAGCAAGGTTATTTACTCAGCTGGCAAAATAGGGCTGGAGAATTCTTGTTTATGATTAGTTGTTAAGTGCCATTGAGTCAGATCCGACTCATAATGACCTTTATAGGGTTTTCAGTGGCTGATTGTTTCAAGATAGCTTCAGGAGTAGATTGCCATGTCCTTCTGTTTTTGTGGTGCTAGGGATCGAACCCAGGGCCTCAGCACAGAGCGGCACTACACCAACTGAGCTAAACCCTAGCCCCTGAAGACTAGTTAGAAATCAGAATCTCAGAGTGGATCCATTTCTTTAAACTTCTGGAAAAAATTCATTGGAGAAAAAAGGCTTAAGAAAATACACACTTACCAGGAATTCATTGGGCCATGATTATTTCTTTAACTCCCTAAGGTTCCCTTTCTGTGCAAGGGAATTGTTTTGTTCTCATACTAATCTGTCAGGAGCTGAGTGAGACGAATTACAGTCTCTTCTAATGCATTTATTTCCATTTCTTTTTGTAGCTCTTACAGTTTTTCCTTTATGAAACATAAGTTATACTGTTTGTAACACAGATAAATAAATCATCATTGCTATATCATTTTTGTGAATCTCTCAGTTTAGCACTACCAAGTGCCTTTCTTGGTTGTGTTTAATGCTTTTGCCCTGTAGTCAATCTTGTCTAATATTAATATCACCATGCTTGTTTTTGTTTCTGTTTTGATCAGGTTTGCATTTGCCTGATGTATATACCTTTTCCTATCCTTTTATTTGCAGTCTTTCTGAATTTTTTTGTTTTAGGTGTGCCTCTTGCACCTTACATAAATTTCAGCTTTGCTTTATGATGCTAATCTTTCTTAATCTATTTATATTAATATGAGGTATATGATCTTAGGTATCATTTTAGTTGATGCTTCCTATTTTTACAACTTAAAATATTTTATGCCACATGATTATTTCCTGTGGCTTTTATTTTTGCATTAGTGGTTACTCTAAAACCATAACTTAATTTAGATTTCTTAATCCTCTAATTCCTTTGATAATACTTGTTAGTTCTCTACTATAGATGATAGTGAGATTAGTATATTTTCTCTTTTTATCCTTCCTTCTCCATCACCTAATCTTAGTTGATCTATTTTCTTTCATAGTATATTTACTTTTCTTTGAAATATGCTTGATTTATTAATGAGATTTTTCCTTTTTTTTAGACCCTCAGGTAATAAAGATGAAGACAGGGATGCACTTTACTTTTTAATCTTCTTTTTCCTTTGTCTTTTAATAATATTGTAATTTCCTCATTGTCCAGGTATATAACATTTACACCGTTCTGTAACTGTATTGTCCACATTTGTTTTGGTCCTCTCTATGTACTTAAATACCTTCATTGTTGACTGTTGTTGTTTTCCCTGTTGTTTTTCTAGTCTTTTTGTGTGTGTGTGTGTGTGTGGTACTGGAGGTTGAACCCAGGGCCTCGTGCCTACATGCTGTGCAAGTGTTGGACCACTGAGCTGCACCCACAGCCCATTTTTTTACTTTTTGAGACAAGGTCTCGCTAAGTTATGCAAACTGCCTCTGGTCTCGAACTTGTGATCCTCCTGCTTCCGCCTCCCAAGCCGCTGGGATTACAGGTGTGTACCACCACGCCTGGCTCTCTAGTCTTCTCTTTTTCTGGTTAAAATGTGTCTACTGGTGAATTCTTAAGGGAAGCAATATTATATGATTTCTTGATATTTAAAATCATTTTATTTGCCTTTTGTGTTTTACTTGGATCACAGTTTAGGTGGATTTAACATGTGTGTTTTTTTTTTTTCTTTCAGTTCTCAGGGTTTGAACCCAGGGCCTCTTACTTGATAGGCAGGTGTTCTCCCACTGAGGCATACTCCCAGCCATTTTATTTTATTTTATTTTATTATTTTGAGACAGGGTCTTGCTAAGTTGTGCAGCCTCTCTCTGGCCTCAAGCTCATGATCCTCCTTCCTCAGCCTCCCAAGTTGCTGGGATTATATATGTGCACCATGGCACCCAGCTAAGATTTAACATTTTAAGATGACACTTGTTTTTCTGTGGTTTCAAAAAACATTCCTCTACTGGTTTTTCTTCTAGTTTGGAATGCTGTTGTGGATAAATCTGAAGCCGATCTGCCTGACTTTTTTTTCCATTTCTAATTAATATGATCTTGTTCATTTTCTCATTTCTGTTCTCTATCCATGGAAGTATTTTTGTCTTGGGATTTCTTCATCTACTAATTACTTTCTTTCCTTTTTGTTTTATGTGTTGTTTCCCCCTTTTTAAAATTGTTTTTATGGCATTCATGTGCTGGGTCTTTTTTGATTATTCATCACTGAAAAATAGAAATTTCTCTTAGGCTAGCCATTTGTAGGAAATTCATGTCAGAGAGAGACAGACAGAGACACCAGAGCCCTATTCTATGCTAGCAGGCTTTCTCTTGATGTAACAACTCCATATAACGTGTAGAGTTTTTCCTACAAATATGCACAGGTTTGTTTCTCCCTAGCTTGTGCAAACAAGTACTGAGAAGGTTTTCAGCAAATAGCCTCTTCTCTGCTGCTGCTGCAGGGATGTGCTGCCACCTGCAAATATGGCTTATCTAAGGAAATCCTTGACCAGCTCACCTCTGCCTCCATAGCAAGTTCAGAAGTTCCCCTTGTTGTAAGGTGCCATGGAGTCGGGCACTGTGCTTTGTGGCCCATTTCTGAGATGTACAGCACCATCTTCCTCTGGCTGCCTTCTCTTGATCCTTCCCAAGCTCTATCTCCAAAGTGTGTGGCAGTGCTCCCACATCTCTTGTGCTCTGAGGTATCCCTAATCTAATTATGTCAAAGATGGAGTCTGAATTTCTGTTTCTTATTCTTGTTTTTCTTGTTGAAAGCAGAATCCAGTAGGAGAAGGGAAAATGCTAATTTCATGTATCCACCTTGAAAACTAGACTCAGGCAGGTGTTAACATGTAGAATAATATGCCACTAGATGAAACATTTTATGGAATTTTTAATTTTGAGTAATAAAAAAACATTTTCTTTGTTGATTTCAAAACCCTGGGGACCTATGAATGGGAGTGTTCTTCTTTCTGTAAAAGATATTTATGATAACAGAGTAGTGCTCATATAATTTGGAGTATAACTTATTTTTTGTTTGTTTTCTTTCTAGAACGAGGTTGCAAAAGCTGCATCCATATTTTCTCAAATCATGAAGCCAGAGAGTATCACCTGCACTAATTTAAATGTAAGTGACTTCCCTATGGCTTAAAGTGACTTGAAAGATAGCAAAATGCCTGCTTTTTTTGTCTGTGTACAATGACTTGGTCTCCCAAGGTCTTCATTCAACTTAAAAGAACAGTCATTTATTGAGTTGCTCTGTGGAAAGAATCATCCCTTTGAGAAAAGTCAATACCACATTGCTTGTAGGAGTTAATAGATAGATGAAAGAGGTACATATGCTCAGATATAAGACTAGGCTAAATGCTAAAGATAGGAGGCATGGCTAGAAAGAGTGTAGGTATGGAGAGAAGGAGGGAAAGGAAATGGATCTGCGAGGCTCTTCACTGGACCTTGAGAGAAACCTGCATGCTAATTGCATCCCATCTATGGTAGGTAACTCCTGGTGTCATTGTGATTAATGAGCTGATATACCTACAGTGCTTTAAATAAAGCCTGATGTATGGTGAGCACTCAGTAGATGCTAGCTGTTTTCATTTTTATTATATCACCAGCCCACCTGTCCCACTGGCTTATCAGGGCTACTTGTGTCACCTGTTTGGGGCCTTGTCTAATAAGTCTACAATGGTTTATGTTCATTCCATTAAGACATATGAAACTGTAACCCCTACAACTAAAAAAAAGAGAGAGAGAGAGAAATTCCTCCCAGATACGTTGGATTCACTCCAGCAATAAAGTTCAAAGCATATCCTGTTACCACTCCCAGTTTTTGAGCAGTGAGTCACCTAATTCTTCCTGAAACAATGAAAAAAAAAGGCTGTCCTATCATTAAAGACACCACAGCTCCCACTTAGACACTCCCTGTTGAGTTCTTGCTTGTGTGCCTACTGCATTTGTTTCCTGGGGAGTGGCAAAAGAAAAGACAATAAGCTTTCAAGAGCTTATTGTCTTCTGAAACAGTCAAGGAGTTGAAGTGAGGAAACCATTTTCAGGGCACAGAAATGTATAAACACCTATGTGACATGAGCTAGGATCACAGATTACAGCCCATGTGTTGGGATGTTCTAA
Source organism: Pedetes capensis (assembly GCA_007922755.1). Classification (NCBI taxonomy): domain Eukaryota; kingdom Metazoa; phylum Chordata; class Mammalia; order Rodentia; family Pedetidae; genus Pedetes; species Pedetes capensis. The sequence continues at coordinate 57,110 of VMDO01004448.1, read as the reverse complement.
GATGAGGAAGCAAAGGAAAAGACAGGGCTGGCCAGTGGAGTCAACTGAGGAGGTAGGGGGAGGAAGCTCTTGTTGAGCAGTGTTCCAGGGGAGGACTGGCCTGTGGGATTGGAGGGAGGCAGCAGAAAAGACATTCTTGGCTCACAGATTGCTTTTAGCAAGGTTTCTGTTTAAAAGAATACCAACAGATTTGGGCATGGTAGTGCACACTTGTAATCCCAACACTTGGGAAGCTGAGACAGGGGGATCATGATTTCAGGGCTAGCTTGGGCCTCATAGCAAGCTCTTGTCTCAAAAACAATAAATGAATGAATGAATACATTCAACTACCTCCTATTAGTGCTGAGTCCTTCAGTCAGCTACTTCTCTTCTGTAGACCCCAGTTGTCTCTGATCTGAAATAGTAAAGGCAATAATAGCTGTCCTTTTGTTGTGAGAATTGAAAGAAATAATGTATATAAAGTACTTAGCACAGTGCTTGGCATGTAGTCAGTATTCAATGGATGCTTGCCAATACTAGTGATATTTGTTCAACATGAGGTAAGTTAAATAAAAAGGGATGTCCATTTGTAACAAATCCTACAACCCAATGAATAAGAATTAGGCATAACTCTAAGCTTCTGCCTGCAGCTATACTACCGTGGCATCCGATCCCGTCAGGTCTCAGAAACTAAACAGGGTCGAGCCTGGTTAGTACTTGGATGGGAGACCACCTGGGTGCTGTAGGTTTGGGAGAAGGACCCGGCAATCCACTCCCAAAAAACAATCAGCCATTGGAAACCCTATGAATAGCAGAGAAGCACTAGCAATACTGTTTCGCCTGTTGTACATAGGGTTGCTATGAGTTGGACACTCGACAGCACCTAACCACACCACCCAAGCTTCTGAGAAAGAATAATAACACTTAACGGGAGTGATGATTTTTAGTTCTGCCCACAGCAATTATCCTCAAATGCCATGTCCATATCAGTGCCCACATGAAAGAAGAAGGACTAGATAAGCCTTTATGGTAAATTTCAGGGATCAGGCATGACATGTAAAATAAGAATACCTTCGACTGAACCCCACATTTAATCTTTAAAGCTCTCACATGAGGGAAAGATGAGTCTGGGGAACAAAGAAGATGGAGGCAGTGATAACAGAGAACCTGAAGAAAGAGATGGTCTTGGAAGGGAAGAGACTACTAGAAAACTATCCAGGAGAGAATACGATTTGCAGAGGGCATAAGCTTGGGGGGAGGCGTGTGTGTCAAAGCTGTCAGCTCAGACTTGTCTGTGTGTACCTGGATATGGATTTAGTACGAACTGATGAATACCACAAGAAAGGGATGTAAGGGTGCCTGGAAATCAGTTTATAAGGTGTTCATAGTGAGGCAGAGGAAGCATAAGGAAAGACAGAGAGCAGTAGCAGCTGTCTGGAAATCGAAGAGGGCTGAGTACCCCACCTAGCGTCACCTCTATAGATTGCCCCAATTTAAGACCAGCACCAAAGAAAAGCTGTAGGTGTCAACAATGCAGTCAACCTGGAAACACACAGGCTAAGGCAGGTCTGGGGAGCAAAGCTGGACACTAAATGTCTGGAATCTAGAAGGTCAGATCATTTGAGCCTGTGATAGACTAGGAAGCCTGGCCTTCCAGCAGCTGCCACCCCTCTTTTGTCTTCTCTGCTTCTTACTCAATATGGACAGCACTGATATCTGGGTGTGTAACTGCTTCTGAGAGACTAGCCTGCAGATGTGCTAATTTCATGATGGGACAGGATAGAATTGCTGGGATTAGGAAGACTCTTCCATAAAAGCCAAAGCTCACTAAGTAATTTATAGTATCAGGAAGGACAGAAGTCCAGGTGAGCATGGGAGAGGCACTGTATGTGTGTCATTAATAGCTTTTCCTGGAGAAGTGATGTTAATGAGAAATTGAGGAAAGCAAGATAGGCAGGTTTTAATTTAATTTCAGCTGAAGTACTATGCTAGGTATTTTACATTTGTTAGTTCATTTTATAAAGCTCTGTTAGGACACTATTTCTCTGTGGTATAGATGTGGAAACAATTCTTGTTACTATTCTTTGTTTCTTTTCATAAGGTAATTAAATTTCCCAAGTAAATTGCCTAAGTAAATAGCAGAATTGATGTTTTAACATGGACAACTGACTGCAAAGCCCAGCGTTTCCCACCTCTTCAGAGAGTTGAGACCCACAGAGATGAGAAGGGTTGTGCCTCTCACGTAGGCCTGGAACTGGCTGTGCCTTTTGATAGTCATGAAAAGATCACAGGACTGGATGTCAAAAAACTCGGTCCACCACCAGGGTGGGTAACCAACTCTGTGGATTTAGATTCCTCAATTCTCACCGTCCTTGCTTGTCTCCCACAGTAGTTACAAGAATCTATTAATGTTTTCTTCCAAATGAGAAAGTGCTTTGGTGGTGCTATTGAGAGTGAAGCTTTCTGTTCCCTGTGGGGAGAAACGCAGAGCATGATGGGCAGTGTGGTACTCACATGCCCACGCAGGAGCTCAGCTCCTTTCCTTTGAGCTGGAACAGAACGTGAGCATGTATATGGGACAGGATGGGCACATTGTGGGCAAGGACCGTGTGAGGTACCTTGACTTGATGTTGACTATGAATTCTCTTCATGAACGTGATCACAGAATTATCTACTTTAGGGAGACTTATACATAGCTGTGTTCTCTAAAAAGTTTCACGTAGCCAGGTGTGTGGTACATGCCTGTAATCACAGCACTGGGGAGGTGGAAGATGGTGAGTTCGAAGACAGCCTGGGCCACCCAGGGAGACCGTGTCTTTAAAGAAAAAAAGAAATCTCACTCAGAAAACTCTTCCAAGTGTCCAGTCTAAATTCCTCATGTTGCAATATAAGCCTGTTTCATCTTCCTCAGGAATGATCAAAGAGATGGTTGTCATTCATTTAATAAGCTTTCAGGTTCCATGCCTCTTATTAGACCACGTGCCTTTAAAATGAGTTAATGGGCCTTAGTTCTTCTAAGGCTGTCATCCACTTGGAATCCTTCAACCCAATTTGTTACTATTGAGAAATGGAACCTGACAAATAGGCTGATGAAAAGAATACAGAGTCAAGTCAATAGTAGCAAAAATTAATGAAGGGTTTTTTTTTTTTTTCTGCTCTACTTTAAAACTTAATACCTTACATCAAATCTGCCAGCTGGAATTTGAACTTACCTAATTCTCCCCCAACATAATTTTCTTTTTATCTAAATTGCTCCTATTGCCTGTATGACCCAAAGGGCCTGGTTTCCTATTTTCCAAGTTAATACTTGCTACATACTGCAATAGCTGGGATTTAGCTCAGTTGGTAGAGTGCTGTGCTGCAGTCTCTGAGGTCCTGAGTTCAATTCCCAGCACCACAAAAATGGGAGAAGGACCTGGCAATCCACTCCCAACGCAATCCCGAAACAGTCAGCCATTGAAAATCCTATGAGGGTCGCTATGAGTCGGATACCGACTCGACAGCAGCTACCAACAACCCAACCAACAACATACTGCAATAATTTAGTAGATGATCTCATCAAGACACTTGCAGGTTGACTCTGTCCTGTCAGTCTGAGTTTAAACTCATCAATCTCAAAAGAACCATAACCCCTCTTTAGCAATGCTGCTCAACATCGAAAGACTAATTTCTACTTCCAAATATGTCTGAAAGTAGCAGAAACCAACACAGGGTGACTTTGTACCTATTTGATTTGAATGCTCACCATCCCTCTAGAAATCTATTATATCTTCAACTGGAGACTCACTGGGAAATTGAATTTACCTTGCAAGGGAATTGATAAGTGGGTAGTTGTGCTGTCCCCCCTTTTTTATCCTCAGTGTGGGGAAGTTGAACCCAGGTCCTTGGACATAGTGGAGAAATGCTCTTCCACTGAGCTGCACCCCAGACTCTCCCCTTTTTTGTGGTACTGGGGGTTGAACCTAGGGCCTCATGCTTTGCAAGTGCTGAACCACTGAGCTGCACCCCCAGCCCTTTTTTTTGTATTTTTTGAGACAGGGTCTCACTAAGTTACACAGACTGCCTCTGGTCTCAAATGTGCTATCCTCCTGCCTCCACCTCCCAAGCTGCTGGGATTACAGGCATGCGCCACTGCACTCGGCTCCCCAACCCCCTTTTTTATTTGAGACACGGTCTCACTAAGTTGTACACGGTGCCTCTGACCTTGAACTCTCAATCCTCAGCCTCGAACCCTCGATCCTTGCCTCGGCCTCCTGAGTAACTAGGATTACAGGTATGCAGCACAGCACCCAACAGTTATGCTGCTTTTATCATCTGTTGGCACAGGGGAATTTTTCATGAAAGCCCCTTTCTCTTACTCAGTAAAGTCATCCTTAAGTCTAGCTTATGCTACATAGGTAGGGAAGAAGACAGGCCTTATTTCTCCTATGTCTCTTTGTGGCAGCTTCTCACCCATATGTATAAATTGAGAATCACATTTGGTTGGGAGCAACATAAGCTCCAAAAAAGTAGGGGCTGCATACAAATTAGAGGCTTTATTTTTCTCTCATGTAGAAAATCAGAGGTGATCAGTTCATGTTGTGGCATTCTGTAATGCCATCAGGATCCTGGCCTCCCTATTTCCACACAGCCATCCTAAACTAGAGATTTCCCCTATTACATCCCTGTCCAGGAAGAAGTAAGAAAAATAGGGGAGGACAGAAAAAGTTAGTCCCTTTCAAAGATGCTTTCCCAAGTATCTTATCCAGCACCTTCTACTTACATGTTACTGATCAGAATTTAATCCCATGACTATACCTAACTACAAAGAAACATCACAAATATACTCTTTGAATTCCATATAAGAGAGTATCAATTAAAATAAGGGAAGTCTGTTATCAAAGAAGGGGAGACTGAATATTAATTAGAAAAATAGTAGTCTATACCATACTATGATATGGAAGATTTAGAAAATAAAAGAAACAACAAATGTGAATTTCTTTTTGCCTTTAACAGTAAATGCTTCATGTATATTGTTCTTTGCCAGTGTATTTTAAGATAATAAATCTTATTCTTGAAATCCCTATTGACTCAGAGATAATCACTAGAGGCAGGAAGGGAAGTTGGAAAAACTTATGAAGAAATATTGAGATCTTCCAGGAGCACATCATTTCTAGCATAGGGCTCCAGTGGTTTATCCTTGTAAATTGTTAGGGGACCCAAGCTCTCTTTCTCATTCATTATTATTGAGGCTTTGCTGACTGCCAGCAACTGGAGACACGGCCTTCAGTAAGGTAGGATTGTCCTTCTCCTGAAGAGAATAGAGCACTGCCAACCAAATTGGAATTGATTTTTATTAACATGAATGTAAAAACAGTGAGGGTCAGAGATTTTACCCTACTTGTAAGCTAATGAATTAGCTTGCCCCTGTGTCATGGATGCTGGGAAAGTACACTAGATGCAGAGAGATGAAAGACAGTTTATCACAACAATAGCACTAGCCAAAGTATTGGCATTTTTGCATCAGTTCCTCGACCCCCAGTTCCCATGGGGTTACATGAGACAGTCTGTAGGCCTTTTGTCCATAATAGAGGTTGCATTTTAAGAAAGGAAACCTGAGCTTAGGGGACTCACATCTCTTATAATGGACAGTAAGCATGTCTGTCCTTTGTTCTGGATGAAATCCTGTCTGTTGATTATACAGACATTCTTGAAAAGATAGCCTGGGATGAAGAGAGTTAGTGATTCTGCTCACAGGGTATGCAGAAATTCTAGAGACCCTAGGAGGGTTATCTCCCAACAAAGGGTATGCTCATGATTCTGCCTGTGCTTTAGAACCCTGAATTTAGACCAGGTTATTTGTATTTAGTCTGCTTGAGATAATTTCACTATGTACTTCTTGACCAAAGGTAACCCTGCATCCTGATAAACGGCAGTGGTTTAGGTTTGATTTGTTCCCCGAGAGTCTATATGTTGGAGGCCTGGTCCTCAATATCATGATGTTGAGGTGGTGGGACCTTTAAAAGGTGGTGCCTAAAGAGAGGTCATTGGGGGTGTGCCCTCAGAAAGGATTAGAGTACTGTCTATAATCTATGTGGGGTGCACACCTCCCAGTCCGGCCCGGATGTTCAGATGGGGCGGCCGCGCCACACATACAGATACTAAACACAATTCACTTGGGACCCACGGGTGAGGGCTGTGGACTCCTGCGGCCCTCGGGACGCCGACAGAGATGGGAGAAAGGAAAAGCCTCGGGTGCTTTTGCCTTGCAGGGGCAAACACCCATGTTGGTGGTCTCAGTGGTCACGAGGAGTGTCGTCGGTGATAAGTCGGAGAGCAGGTTCTTTCCTTGTTGATGGTTGTGGCGGGGACAGCATTCTTTCCTCACCAAAGGTCCAGGCAAGAGAGCAGGAAAGCTGTTACCTCATTGGTGGTCCAGGTGAAAACAGGGTCTTTCCTTGTTGGTGGTCGAAGGTCCCAGCAAAAAAGGGTCTTTCCTTGCTGATGGTCCAGGCGAGAGAAAAGGTCTTTCTTTGTTGGTGGTTGAAGATCCAGACCAAAAGGAAAGGTCTTGCTTAGCCGATGGTCTGGGCGAAAAAAGATCAAGCTGCCACAGTGCAGCTCCTTATAGCTCCCCCACGGAATGGCCTGAGCCAATCAGCTTTTAGTCCAATTGTCCTATCAGGTTTGGAGGATTTGTGAAGGGTTTTATGCAAACGTCCAACCAAGTCACTTTCATTTTCCCTAGATTTCTAATTTACAAACCAGATCTTCAAAAGCCGTTTTCCCAGTTTTGGGGTTTTTGCCAATTTCCTCACAATTTTTCCCTGCACTATAAGAGTTGTTCTAGAAGCCTGAGCTTAGCTCCACTCTGCTCTCTGGCTTCCCATTTAACATGTGATCCTCACTTCCACACATTCCCACCATTGCTATCTGCATGTGACTCAAGTGAGAGGGCCCTTATCCTAGCTGGACTCATGCCAGCTCCATGCCCCTGAGCCTCCAGAACTTGAGCTAAATAAACTTCTCTTCATAAGGAGTCTGCCTCAGTTAAATTGTTATGGTAAAAAAACAGAATAATACACTGCTTAACAAACACAGAATATTACAAACTAGCTAGTGAGAGAACATCGTTGTCATTAAGTGCTGTCGAGTCAGTGCCTGACTCATAGCAACCCTGTCTACAACAGATGGAACACTGTTGTCAGTGCTTTTCTGTTATTCGTAGGGTTTTCAATGTCTGATTGTCTTTTGGGAGTAGGTTGCTGAGTCCTTCTCCCAAGCTTAGAGCAATCACCCATCCAAGGTCAAACCAGGCCCAACCCTGCTTAGCTTCCAAGATCTGACAGGATGGGATGCCACAGTGGTATGGGTATAGGCAGTGAGAGAACATAGCTAGTTCAATATAGAAAATGGAAACTCTTTTCCAGAAAAATCTACCTTTCATAAGGATGAAGAACCTTGAAAATGTCTATGCCCTTTTGACTTAGTAATTTCACTTCTGTGAATAAAATCTAAGAATTTATCAGGGTTTTTTTTTTTTTAGTGTATACTCAGTCAATATAATAAAATAGGTTATATTTTTGTGATTAATTGCTATGCATTTGTTTAAAATGATGTTTTCTTTTGTTCTCATATTTCTAATGTTAGGAAGGATAATTTTCTTGTATAATAACTGGCAAAAAGAAGGATCAAATTTAGGGGGAAATATATTTGGAGAATAATATGTCAAATTATAAATCATTCACATTGGTTGGTGAATTCAGTTACTCTCATTTTCTTTAAACTTTATTCTACTTTCAAATTGTATTAGTGAATATTGATAATTGGGGAGGGATGTGTCCTTTTACTCCTTGCATTAATGTACCAGTATGATGGAACATAGTTAATAAAGTGTCATTTTGAAAGCACAGTACAGCACCCAGTTTTGAAGGTTCTTTGATACAGTGTAAATAGAAGGGTATCAATAAGACTTCAGTCACCAATCTGGGGATGGTGGTGCATGCCTGTAATCACAGTGACTTGGGAGGAGGCAGGAAGATCGCAAGTTTGAGGCCAGAGGCAACCTGCATAACATAGTAAGAGCCTGACTCAAAATATAAAAAATGGGGTATGGGTGCAGCTCTGTGTTTTAAAGTATATGTGAGAACCTAGGTTCAACCCACAAGTACTGAAAACTTCAGCCAGCTTCCACTCTGCCTGAAGTTAACAAATTAAAGGTATCATTGGCCCTTAGCCAATCTTAGGAGATTGTCAGATCTCCTGAATGCAGAGAAGTTAGGGAGGATGGGAATACTTCTGTTTGTTGAATATGTGCTGTGTGCTAGTAGATGGAATTTGAAAATATTTCCCCATTTTACAAATGAAGAAATTAAAAGAGAGATTCAGTACCTGGCCTAGAGTCACATAGCTGATCATTGCCAATGTTGTATTTCAGCCCAAATACTCATGCTCCAAAGTTCATGCTCTCTCCATGGTTACTCTTAAGCAGATTGTGCAGCTGGGGAATTTTGATTAGCTATTGGAAGCAAGTTTTAGCTGGTGCACATACTTTCAAAGCATTCTTTTTAAACTTGTGCAAGAGAATGAACTAGGAAATAGCATCAAAGCAGGTTGAGTGCCTGTCAATGCAGGTTTATCTAACCAGGTTTGTTTCCCAACATTGGAATACTGGCTCAGTCTTGTTTTTTGATTATTTCTTCTTTTTATTCAGATTATGATCCATATTCAGTCAAATATGTTGGAAACTCTGATAGACATACTACAGAGTGCTGCAGAAGGAAATTTATCCAAATTTGTAAAAAAACACGAGTTCTCAGAGGAAGTGGTGAGTGTGCAAGTGCTGCAGAAGTCATTTCAAAGTGCAAAGAAACTCTTAAAAATGTTCACTTGTTAATTTTGTAACCCATCTCTTTAAAGAGATTGTAACTCTTAGCAACCTCTCCATTGTTCCTATTTTAAGACTTTCATGTGTGGATGCAAATATTTTTTTCTTCGGACAGGAAAACTCTTTCCTTGGATGTTATTCTTTTCCTCATACTATTTTTATGGGCCTCATCTCTTTTTCTCCTAGATGACAACTTTATACCTTTTTCCTTTCCCCTTAAGCCTCCAATACCCCCTCCCTATTTCTCAATCTAAGTTAATGGCCTTGCTTCCTGTTTCATGGAGAAAGTCAAAACAATCTGAAGAGAACAACTGCCACATTGTCAGCCTCTGGCTCCTTTCCCTGTGTGCCCATGGTGACTGTGCACACAGGTCTTGTGCCAACCTCTCTACTTGTGCACAAGATCCTATTCGTTCCACCCCACTCCTGGCCATCAGCCTTGGAGTTGTCTGTTTTTTAAGTCTCATCAATATCTCCTTCCCCACAGATCATTCCTATCACCAAACAATAGCATATAGTATCTCTCATCTAAAAAGAAAAAAATCTATCCTACAAGTAAAAAGACATACCATGGATTTAGATAAGAACGTTCGACCTCATAAAATGTCAATTCTTCCTAAGTTAGTGTTGATAAGATAGTATTAGCTCAATAAAAATACCACTATGGTTTTTTCTGTAGTTTTAGTTGAAAAACCAAAGCAAGAATAACTAGGAAAACCCAGTGAAAAAAGAAAAAAGAGAAACAGCAGGCCTATTTTTAATCATGTGGATAAAAAACTACCTAACATTAATATATGAAAAATTCTTTTTCACAATTATGAGGAAAGAACTAACCACCAATCCTAAGGAAAAATGGGTAAGAGATACAGTCTTTGCTAAAAAAAAAAAAAAAAAAAGGTGGTACAAATGTCCTTTAAACATTTGAAAAGATTCCCCACTTTGCTCATATTAAGAGAAATGTGGAACTACACTATGATATTGCTCATACCTTAAATTAGTAGAAGTCTGAAAATTTAACAACTTACACTTGTGTGTTAAGTCCATTTTCTATTACTATAATGGAATACCTGAGACTGGGTAACTTATAAAGGAAGTTTATTTAACTCATAGTTTTGGAGACTGAAAGTCCAACATGGTGAATAGGTTCTTGAAAGGACTTCCCTGCTTGTGTCATTTCATGGTAGATGGCATCAAGGTGGGATCTCTTATGCAAGGGAGAGATCACATGATAAGATAAGAAACCAAACTTGGGGAGGGGGTGAGCTTGCTCTTTTTCTCACAAGGGTCTCAGGATAATAGCTATAATCCCTTCCAAGAGCAGAGTCCCCAGTGACCTCCCACTAGGTTTCATCTCTTAAAGGTTCCACCATCTCTTAACATCTCCACTCTGGGTACCAAGCTTTCAACACATGAACCTTTGCCATGGACAAACCATATTGAGCCATTCTAGTTGGAGTAAATGCAGACTGGTATGATGTTTGTGGAGAGGCATTTGGCAATACCTAGCAAAATCAGAAATGAATTTACCCTTTGACTCCATCTGCCAAGGACAGACTGGCAAAAATGTAAGAAGCTATATGTATGAGGCTATTTGTTGCAGGCCAATTTGTAATAGCAAAAAACTGGGAACAACCCCCAATTTTTTTTCATTTATTCACTAGTTAAGGACTAGTGAACAGATCAGGGTACATACATGCAAAGGACTGCTATACAACTGTAAAAAGAAATGAAGGATAATTTCAACATATAATGTGATAGATTACTTGAATGAGTTATTAAGTGCTAAAAAGCAAGGTGTAGATCTGTGTGGTATGCTTTAAGTCATGAGCTACACAATAACATTTTGGTCAACAACTGACTGCATATATGACAATGGAACCATAAGGTTATATTGCCTAGTGATGTGTGTTATACCATTGTGGTTTGTTAAAGCACATTGTGACATTCACACAGTGATGAAATTGATGGATTTCTCAGAATGGATCCCCATCAATAACTGACACATAACTATATGTATATTTAGATTTTAGAAAAATAACAGATGGAAAGACCAAAATTTAATTAAAAAAAAAAAACAGTTATGAAAGAGTGAGGGTAAGGAATGGAAGTGGGAGCACATTGAAGGTACCTCGTTTGTGTCTTTGACATTAGAACAAAATAAATGTTTTACAAAGTTATAAAATAAAGTTAAATAAAAATGAAGAGGAAAATAGCAGCTTCTATACATTGAAAGCAGGATGAATCAAATGAACCTCTGTACTACATGGAGGACTTCAGTACGCAAGGAGGAGTTACAGTTGGTCATTTGATATGTAGTCAGTTGTTAGTGTTCACACTGGTCTTTTCATCTTTACTGACACAGTGGCTTGCTGGTGGTCTTGCTTCCTTCCCGTGCCTTTATAGTCCTAGTCCAGGCTGGTGGCCAAGGCAGCAGGGTTGGTACTAGGGGACAGGTATCTACTTTGTCACTGGTCACACTGTGGCCATCCTGGCTTGGTCATATTTGTTCCACACTTCTGCTGAAAGACTACTTCCTGCTGGCAAAGGGGTCTTGGCAGTAATCTAACAGGATATGAATAACTTAAAGCTGCATTCCATCAGAGGTTTCCACTCTGTGTAGGTTGTGATCCACCCAGAGCATCCTAGAGTACATTTAGAAAAGTAGAGGAACTGGAGATGTGAACAGATTTTAAAGTGCACAGTTGTGCTGTCTGTGTGCGTATATGCACACATGTGTACCCATACATACAAACATGCACATTTATACACGTTTGTGTAATACAACTTCAGTTTTCTCAACAGCATTGATGTTAATCATTCTGTGGACCTGTTGTCACCCATTTTTATGACCGAAGCTTCAAAACAAACCCCACAATGAAAAATTCTGATATAAGACTCTTACCTAGAAAACTAACCCTCTAGTTCAGTGTGTTCCCCCTGGTTACTGTGAGGCCACTCAGAATCACTTCATGAGAAGTCAGTTGATTCATACAACTCCAGTAGCTTTTGAGCTAGTCCTAAATGTATGTGTGAGACAGATTGCATGTGGAGTCTAATATTTGAAAACTCTGCATTTTACAAATGCTGTATTCAATGTTTAGGCCCAACAGTTAATAAAAGTGTGTTATGTGTGGAGAGTAGACTATAAACCATCATAGGTGCTCCTATATTACGAGAATATTGAAGAGTTGTCAGTGTTCTGCCATACTGCTAACAAAACTATTCAAACATTCACTGTTTCTTGATTTCTTTTTAAAAAGTGTATCAACAAACCAATATAGTACAATATCTTTTTCTCATAAATTGCGGCATGGTTCTCATGGTGCTATTTAGTGTTTCTGTACTGGTAGAACTGACACAGTATATGCAATTAGATCAGACTTACCTCCAGCTTGGCGTGTTTGCCTTACTTCTTTTGGAAGCCATATGCTGCACATTAAGTCATTTCACTTTGAAAGTGAATGCTGAACAAACTATTCTGTTTTAAGAACATTAAGAAGAAATTAAGCTACTTGTCTTTCAGTTCTATTAGGAACTTTTGTTTGGAAGGAAGATGGGCAAGTGGCAAATACAATTATTTATTTAGGAGATGACCAAAGAATTTGTTAGGAAGATTGATCCCACTTAAATTTCATTAAGAGATGTTGGTTGTTAGGTTGTATCTTCAATAAGGACTGAACTAAGTAAAATGTTGATTTTATTCAGAAAGTACCTTCACATTTTAATTTTGGGCTGACCCATGTTTATAGAATTAAGTACCATGTGCTTGTTACTAATGTTTATATTTCTTATCTAGACTTCTGCGCCATGTCCCAGACTTGTTTATCCAACAGCCTTTTTGACAAACTACCTAGATGTTTATGTGTCTCAGTCACACCCAAAACAGAACTCTGGATTTTCCCCCCCAAGTCTGGGCCTCCCTTGCTTCCCCATCTCAGTAAAGGACAGCATCCATCATCTAGTTATTAAAACTCAAATTGAGAAAATAATTTTGACTCCTCCTTTCCTTTGCCCATGCAAAAGTAGTCTTTTTAGCTTAGCCTCCAACGTTTACCCAATACACATCCACTTCTCTATCTGTTGTGTACATTACCCAATCTAAATCACCATCTTTCTCCTCTGGATTATATGGGGACCTCCGGAATAAAATCCACATTCATCTATTCCATCCGATTTATTCTCTATGCAACTTTTTAAACCTCAATCAGATCATATCCAACTTCATACTCTTTGATGGCTTTTAGAATAAATTCCAAAAACTTACCATGGAGTATATACAAAGCCTTATGTAATTTAGCCCCCCTCTTGCTCTATCATTACCTTGAATAGAGTTGATCCCATTGATATTTGACCTTTCCCTGTTATGTTACACTTTATAGTATGTGCCATTTGAACCTCCTTTTTAAAGATATTAGATATGGCTTTGATGTAGTAATTTTGTGTGTAGCTTGTAGAATCTCTTATAGTCAATCATGACTCTGTGTGCCCTTGAATTCATCACTTTAGGTATACACTACACATTTTTATGCATGTCTGTCTGCTTCTTATAGGATAGGAAGTACAAGGAAGAAATCTTGCAGTGATATAATGATTTGTTCTTACTTATTTCCAGCTGACCAAAGTGAGGAGAAAAGTGAAGGATGTGCCCACCCTTATGGCCAGATTTGATAAGATCTATGGGCAACTGCACATAAATGGCCAGGTCACCACCAACACTTTGGATGCTCTGCTCTGCTACACCCCCATAATAAGGACATCTCACACTTTGCTGTTACAGAAGAGGAGAATCAGTCATCGGACTTTTCAGCCCCTTAGCCAGTCCCTGCTGGCTGAGTAACCCTATTTTCAACCTTGTGGGTCTGAGGGATCTGCCTCGAGTGAGCTATTGGCTTCTCTAAGAAGTCAGGCATCTTGCTTCATTGGATGCTGTGCTAACACTTGGGCTCATCCCTCAAGCCCCAAGTGCATTGGGTGGTAACTTGCTGATCATAGAAGTTATGATGTGCTACTGTGAAACTCTAGATGAAGCAAAGAAAGCCCAGCTCCCTCAGAAAGGAGGTTCCCCTATGTCACCTGATGAGGAAAGAACAGGGTCATGTCTCCAGAGCAATTTCCAGCATCAGAGTGGAACCCAGTAAGTACCATCAGGAAAATCTCACTGTGAGCATGGTCAGCCTGACTGATTTCTCAAGGGACTGGTTTCTTGTAAATTACAGCTTACTGAACTCAGCTCTGAAACCCTATTCTATCCTGTTGAAGAACAGCCAAGGACTTTGTCACTGCTTGCCATCATTCATCTCTGTGGCCCTAAACAAGGTACTTTGAGCTCTCATTTTCCATCTGCTAAATATAGTTCCTATGTGTGTTTGCATAATGATTGGAAATTTTTGTTCACAGTCCAGTAGGGTCAAATTTTCTCCAAAATAAGAGAGATAAAAAGATACCTGAGCAAACTTCTCAAGATTGTGGTCTTTTTGTTCTCAATAGCACAAGGAAAATCAGAATTTAGCTTTCAGAAATGACAGATATGCCAAATTTAAATGATTATTGCTTTGGCCTTGGGTAAGCCTTGTGTTTTTCAAAATAAAAACCACATAATGCCTAGTTTTCTATGTGGATCATCAATATTCAGTTCTGTGATTCATAGATTATTTGTTAATGATTTTCTCTTTTTTTCCTTTGGGTGCCTTAATATTATTATTATTATTATTATTAATAATAAAAATAAGTATCATGAGAGCAAGTCGAAGCTTTTACGATGATTTGAAATGGAGCATCTGGTGAGTTTTGCATATCTGGTTACCAGTGTGTGGAAGAAGATACGTAGCAACCCTACCTCAGTTGTGCCTTTGTTTCTGAAGACCCAGAGTGGGGTTGAGCCCAGTAGCAGACACCAAGAGTGCTACAGACTCATTCTTCAGTGTTACTTCTGAAGTGATACTGTTCACTGTTTTGGTATTCTAAAGTAAAAATTGTCCATAGAATCAGAAATTTTAGAGGAGAAGAAATCTCCTTAGTCACCTAATTAACTCCCTCATCTTTTAGGCTGAGGAGATGACTTGTCCAAACTGGCATACGTAATTTTGGGTGGAGCCAAATTAAAATATAGATTCTTAGTCCTTCTGCCTGTACCATGTTGTATGTCTTTTTGTCTGTCTCTTTTATTGTTGTTGTTATTGGTGGTGGTGGTGGTGGTTTTTTTTGAGACAAGGTCTCTCTATATAACTCAGGCTGGCCTTGAACTTGTGCTCCTCCTCCCTCAGCCTCCCAAGTGCTGGGATCACAGGCATGTACCACCACATCCAGCATATTATATCTTTTCAGGAAGGAAAGAAGACTATCTTTAAGAGAGAAGACTAAAGCCTCCCATGACTTACTGGGTGACCATGGGCTTGCCTCAATTTTCTCATTTAGTAAATGGTGATATTAGTACTGTATTCATGAGGAATCTGTACATAGACCAGGAGGCAGTTGTTTGAACAGAACAAGGAAATAGTGCCTGATTGAAAGTCAAGAAAGGCATGTGTCAGGGCTGTATCCTTTCACCCTACCTTCTCAATCTCTATGCTGAGCAAATAATCTGAGAAGCTGGACTTTAAGAAGAAGAATATGGCATCAGGATTGAAGGAATATTCATTAACTACCTGTGTTATGCAGATGACACAATCTGCTTGCTAACAATGAGGAGGATTTGAAACATTTACTGATGAAGGTCAAAGAACACAGCCTTCAGTATGGATTGTGCCCCAACATTCAAGGAAACAAAAGTCCTTGAAACTGGGTCAATAAGCAACTTCATGATAAATGGAGGAAAGATTGGGGTTGTCCAAGATTTTGCTTTACTTGGTTCTACAATCAATACCCACAGAAAGAGCAATAAAGAAATCAAAAGACACATTGCATTGGGAAAAGCTGTTGCAAAAGACTTCTTTAAAGCGTTGAAAAGTGAAGATGTCACATTGAAGACGAAGGCGCAACTGACTCATGCCATGGTATTTTAATTTGCATCATATGGTTGTGAAAGCTGGAAAATGAATAAGGGAGACAAAAGAAGAGTTGATGCTTTTGAATTATGGTGCTGAAGATGAATGTTGAAGATATCATGAACTGCAAAAAGAACCAACAGATCTGTCCTAGAAGTGCAACCAGAGTGCTCCTTGGAAGCAAAGGTAACTAGACTGCATCTTACATATTTTGAATATGTTGTTAGGAAGGACTAATCCCTGGAGAAAGACATGATTTTGGGAGAATGGCAGGTGAACGAAAAAAAGGAAGAGCTTCAACTAGATGGATTGACACTGTCTGCAGTAAAGGGCTTAAACATAAAAAAGATCATGTGCCTGGCACAGAGTTGGAGAGTTTTGTTTTACGTAGGATCGCTATGACTCAGACCCGACTTGACAGCACCTAACAACAACCTTGTAGGTTTGGCATGAAGAGGAACTGAGATAGTAAATGCAAAGCAGGCACAGTGCCTGGCACATAGTAAGTGCTGTACCAGTATTAACTATTGTTACTACCTTAGTCAAGGGCATTCAGAAAGTTTGCATCTAATTGAGGAATTATATGAACAAATGAGTTATTCTTCCCGTTCAGAAGGATCAAAAGAATTCTTTTGCTTGTACTCTGTGAAGCATTACATAGTCCTGTTTCAGGAAATCTTCTGCCCTCATAGAAACTTTTAATGGCTTCTGTGTGTCTAATGTTTCATTTTAAAAAATGATATTTGGATTTCTCTACATTCAAAGTCTTAGGGAACAATAGGGCATACTTCGAGTTCCCCAATTTGTCTCTGTCTTCTCTAATATTCACAAAGACAATTTATAATGCCCTGGGCCAATGTGGCCCTGGTTGTTAGCTAACAACCATTCATTAGCAAAAAACAAACAACATGTGGGCAATAATCAGCAACGTTCACCCAGCCTATTCCAAGAAATCTTAGTATAGAGATAACTAATATGCATAATGTTCACCTCAAAATAATAGATGATTTTTAAAGTCTTAAAACCATCAAAGATGTTTGATGTAGGGTATTGTGGGCGTTTCATTCTTTAAAATTTGGTAATTCATTTTTAAAAATGGTGTTTCTCTGTCATCAATAATATGCCTAAAGCATCTACTTACTTTGTTAACGAAAATATTTGAATGAACAATATATCTTACTCTTCAACTCTGTTGGGTGTCTCCGTGGATTGTTTTTCACTTACTATATAGATGTGTATTTCCTCAGAATCCAGACATCAGGATGGTGAACAGTAGAGTTACAAGAAAGAAAAAGAAAACACAAAACCCTCCTTAGTTGGGTGATATTTGAAACAGTGTTCTGGGCATCCATCACTGTGTCAGAAGCACTTCAAAATTTAGTGGCTTAGAATACCACCAGTCATTTTATTATTCCTCACAGTCCTAGGACTGGATGAGCCAGCCAGATGTTTCTTACTCAGGGTCTCATGTGGTGAAGTCATCAGATTCATCAGACTGGAGTTGACTCAAAGTCTTCCTCACTTAATATTTCTAGCAACCGGTGCTTGGACTTTCCCTGGGGCTGGAACATCTACATGTAGCTTCCTCACAGCATGGAGGCTAGGTACTAGGAGTGAGTGTCCCAAGAGGACCAGGCAGAAGCTGTTATCACCTTGTGTGACTTGGTCTCTGAAGTCCTATGACATTGCTTCCATTAAAGTCATATGCCCACGCAGGTTCAAGGGGAGGAACATACATCTCACTTTCGGTGGTGGGAATGTCAGTGAGTTTATGGGCATGTTTTGACCTGTTACAATTTTTTTTTTTTCCAGCAAACTCTTTAAATTTCTCTTGGTTCCCATGACTGCTGTGTTTATTAAGGCCACCACCATCTGTCATCTGTCTTTCAGTTTTCCTTCTTACTACAGCCAGAGTGAGGTTATCAAGAATTTGTCCTTTTCTCTGTTTAAAACCTCCTGAGGATGCCTCACCTCCCTCTGGATAAAGTTCAAATTTAAATGGCTCAGAAGGCCCTTTGTACCCTGGCCCAGGTCTCCCCTACAGCCCCTTGCCTTGCTCTTCCACATACTTCCTTCCCCACTCAGTGACTGACTCACTCCTGCTGAGACATCTTTTCATCAGGGAAAGGTTTTTGGGGCCACCTACCCCCTTGAGTCAGTCAAGTGAACCCCATTGTGCCCCTGTACTTCAACTATCTAAACACTTTCCATACACCTGTCACTGCCTATTTTCTATTCTTCACCAGTCCTAGCTGCCATGTCTATTCTGTCCTCCATGGTTTGCCAGGGCCTAGCATGGTCAGGAAATGTGTTAGAGGATTAGACTTATTTAACTTCCTAATTCATTTAACAATACTATGTAATGATGGTAGTCATCATGATCCCCCATGAACTGTTTTTTCCTGCAGTACCATTCAGTGCTATGGTCTAAATGTGTTCCCTCCAAATTCATATGTTGAAATTCTGGTCCCCACAGTGATGATATTAAGAGGTATAGCCTTTGGTAGATGATTAAGTCATGAAGGTGGAGCCCTTGTGAATGGGGATGTAAGAAGGGCCCAAGGGAACTTATACATCCCTTCAACCTTGGAGGACAGAGGAAGAGAGTGCTGTCTGTGAGCCAGAAGGTAGACGCTTCACCAGACACTAAATCTGCAGACATCTTATTCTTGGGCTTCATAGCCTCCAGAACTGTGAAAAATAAATTCCTGTTTATAACCCATCCCATTTTTGACATTTTCTTTGCAGTCCAAAGGGCTAAGACACTCAATACCACTCTGCCTTTAGACTTGAAGCTTTTGCTCAGTCCTGATACACCCTTTTCTCTTTCTACCTAAAATGTTCTCTTTCTCCATCCATCATTTTCTGTTTAGTTTTCAAAGTTCAAATTTTCTACAAGGCATTCCCAAGTCATTGAAATCCACATGTATTCTCCATTCATTCATGAAATCTATAATGGGTGTCTACAAAGGATAAGACTCTGAAAGACTCTTCAGATTCCACGGGAAAAAAAAAAAAAAAAAAAAAAAAACAGAAAAGCTCCCTTTCCCAAAGCAGAGCATTTTTAGTCTGCAGGTTGACCCCAGGTTGGACTACTTGTTTACCCATAGTTTCTTTGCATGGTACTCGTAGAGTAATCAAAGTCCTACTGATTTGTTATGAAATGGACAAGTGCTGGGCAGTTTTTTTGGACAGTTTTGTTGTAGATGGCCCAAAAAGCACACAAACTTAACAAATTTATAATAGATGCTACTGGGAAATTAGGTAAAGCTTTACTTGTTGCAATTCAGGTAGACAAAGTCATGTCTATGTTTTTGCAGTTGAGCTAAAAAATTTAATGAGCTCTGGTTATACTGACAGCCTGAGATTGGGGATCACGGGATACTTGATCTTACTTGAAGTCTGCTTTAATCTATGATTTCTTTAAAGTAAATGTTTGATCCTTTTGAATATCTTCCTTCTTTTGAATATCTTTTTTCATGTGCCTGCAGCCGTACCACTGTGGCATCCGTTCCTGTCAAATCTCGAAAGCTAAGCAGGGTCAAGCCTGGTTAGTACTTGGATGGGAGACTACCTGGGAAAACCAGGTGCTGTAGACTTGGGAGAAGGACCCAGCATTCCACTCCCAAGAAATAACCAGCCATTGAAAAGCCTATGAATAGCAGAAAAGCACTGACAAAAGTGTTTCATCTGTTGTACATAAGGTCTGCATGAGTTGGACACCAACTCAATGGCACCTAACAACAATGACATATTTTTTCACATCCAAGATGATAGCCAAGTATGACTGTGGTTCTTAAATTTTAGCATGCGTCAGAATCACCTGTAGAGCTTGTGAAAATACAGATTGATAGGTCTCATCCCCAGAGTTTCTGATTCTGTACATCTGAGATAGGACATTGCTAATAAATTCCCAGGTGGTCTGTTGCTAACCTAGGCAATGCACCTTAAGAACAGTTGGAATAAGAGAAAGCTGGTGTCCCTTCATGTGGTTAAGAGACTAGGGCTTCATACCTATTTTCAGACCTGTCTGGTATTGCTTGTCAGGAGGAGGAGCCTTGTCCCTGAATCTGAGCTATCACCTTTACTTGTGGCATTGGTCTCAGAAGACCTTTTAGACTCTAAAAGTTCTAAAGTTTAGAGGTCATGTTGGCACCCACTGCTGAAGCCTGCAGCCTCTGCTGTCCGTCCCCATTCACAAGTGCCATCACTCTGCTTTTGCCTTAGGCCAACCCCAACCCCTCCACTGAGTTCTTTGAATCAGGAGTTCTAGGGCCTTATGATTTAAGGACAATGAAAAATACATCCATGCAAGCTTTCAAATATATATAAACAAAGAAAGCCATGGGAACTAAGACAACATGTGGTAAACTAATCATGGCTTAACTAAAATAAACCACAATTCAAATTTACTTCTTTCTATCTACAAATTTGACATGGGAAAATTGAACTTGGTAGGTAAAATAGCCATAAAAAATCACAGTGACAAAAGTTATGATCAGTAAAACTTGATATGCATAAAAAACTGTGCTGTGAACCAAATCATTGTAAAATTGATCCCAGTGCAAATGACTTTAGAAAAGTAAAATTGAAATGATGTTTTTAAAAAGGGAATGGTTTGAATGTATTGCATAGATAATGAACCAAGTAATTAAATTGGTTTAAATGGCATTAGCTTAGGAAATGTCTTCTCAGCAAAGGATTGCTATTGGTATAATTCTGGTTGAAATATCTTTTATTCAGTAGCATGGAGTCAAAACAAGCAGATTAAAATAATGCCCTCAGTTCTCATGGAGCTTGCATTCTGCAAGAGGAATAGACATTAAATGGGTAACTGGGCAGATGGCCACATGATTACAATTGGGATAAGTGCTGAGTCCAGGGTACTACTCACATCAGTGATATATGAATGTATGTATATGTATATATATGTATATATATTTTGCCTGTATGTGCACACAACACACACACATGTGTGTGCATGTAATAAGATGACCATTTCTGGTCTTTTGTTGCATCAATTGTCTATAGCTACTCATTTTGACAAAGGTACATAATCTTGTAGTGTTAAAGTACTTTTTTACCTAAGTATATCTAATGCTTGAAGTATTCTGCATTTCCATTATATGATCCCCAAATGCCTTTGAAGCATAATATAGTACATATGTTGTTGTTGGATGCCATTTGATCAGGTCTGACTCATAGCAACCCAATGTACAACAGAATGAAACGTTCCCCAATTCTGTGCCTGGTACATGATCTTATTTGTCCCATTGTTGCAGACATTCTGTTAATCCATTTAGTTGAGGGTTTTCCTTTTTTCCGTTGACCTGCCACTCTCCCAAACATGATATCCTTTTCTAGGGATTGACACTTCCTAACAACATGTCCGGCCTGCAGCCATAGCCCTGTGGCACCTGATCCTGTCAGATCTCAGAAGCTAAGCAGGGTTGGGCCTAGTTAGTACCTGGATGGGAGGCCGCCTGGGAACACCAGAAGCTGTAGGCTTGGGAGAAGGACCTGGCAACCCCCTCCCAAAAGTCAATCTGCCGTTGAAAACCCTATGCACAGCAGAGAAGCACTGACAATAGTGTTTCCGCTGTTGTACAGAGGGTCGCTATGAGTCGGATACCGACTCAACGGCACCTAACAACAACAACAACAACAACAAAACAACATGTCCAAAATACATAAGGTGCAGCCTAGCCACCCTTGTTTCCAAGGAGCACTCTGGTTGCACTTCTAGGACAGATCTGTTTGTTCTTTTTGCAGTCCATAATATATTCAATATTCATCTCCATCACCATAATTCAAAAGCAACAATTCCCCTATCTCCCTTATTCAACATCCAGCTTTCACAAACATATGATATGATGGAAAATACCATGGCATGAGTCAGGTGCATCTCCAACTTCAATGTGACATCTTTACTTTTGAACACTTTAAAGAGGTCTTTTGCAACCACTTTTCCCAATGCAATGCGTCTTTTGATTTCTTGACTGCTGCTTCCACAGGTGTTGATTATAGGACCAAGTAAAGCAAAATCTTGGACAACCTCAATCTTTTTTCCATTTATCATGATGTTGCTTATTGAATTAGTTGTAAGGATTTTTATTTTGTTGATATTGAGACATAATCCATACTGAAGGCTGTTTTCTTTGACTTTAATCAGTAAATGTTTCAAATCCTCTTCACTTTCAGCAAGGAGAGTTATGTCATCTGCATGATGCAGGTTGTTAATGAATCTTCCTCCAATCCTGATGCCACATTCTTCTTCATAAGGTCCAGCTTCTCAGGTTATTTGCTCAGCATAGAGATTGAAGAAGTAAGGTGAAAGGATGCAGCCCTGACGCACACCTTTCTCAACTTTAAACCAGTGTTTTCTTGTTCTGTATGAACAACTGCCTCCTGGTCTATGTACAGATTCCTCATGAGTATAATTAGGTACTCTGGTATTCCCATTCTTCACTGCCAAATGCCTTTGCATAGTCAATAAAATATCTTTATGCAAAATGCCTTTGCATAGTCGATACAAGTCTATATCTTTCCGGTTTTCTCTGCTTTTGGCCAATGTCCATCTAACATCAGGAAGGATGTCCCTGGTTCCACACCTTTTGAATTCAGCTTGACTTTCTGGCAATTCCCTGTCTATATACTGCTGCAATCACTTTTGAATGATCTTTAGCAAAATTTTGTTCACATGTGATATTAATGATACCATTTGATAATTTCCACATTCAGTTGGATGCCTTTTCTTGGGACTAGGCATGAATATGGATCTCTTCCAGTCAGTTGACCAGGTAGCCAGTCCAAAACTCCTGGCATAAACAGTGTTGCATCTGTTGAAACATCTCTATTGGTATTCCATCAATTTCTGGAGCCCTGTGTTTTGCCAATTCTTTCAAGGCAGCTTCTACTTCATCCTTCAATACCATTTGTTGCTGATCATATGCAACCTCTTGAAATGGTTGATCATCCATGGATTCTGTCAGTTTTCTGTACTGTGGGGGCTTGCATGTTGCAGTGATACTGAAAGCTATGTTACCAGTATTACAGGTACCAGTAGGTTCACCCATAGAGGACCGGTTTCTGCTGAGCTTCCAGACTAAGACAGACTAGAGAGAGAGTAGGACCTGGCAGCCCACTGCTGAAACAATTAGCCATTGAAAACCCTATAAATAGCAAAGGAACATAGTATATATAGTAGGGCCTTAATAATTTTGAGTAAGTTAATTAATTCCAGATCTTTGTTAATAGGTACAGTCTCCCATGATACACTTTAAGTTCTTCACAGTTTCTCATAAACTGGTTGCCGTTTGTCTCCCAGTTGGACGTATGACAGAGCCAAGGCATGGAGAAGTAGAAGGGCTTGGTGTGCACAGGAGGCCTGGGCTGACTAGTGCATTCATAGACTGGCCAGAGTCCCTTTCTCTTGCTATTCTGAATCCCTTGGGGGTTTCCCTAGTAGTTCCAAGCACTCAGATAATATGAGAAAAAAATATGAGGAGAGATGCAGGGAGTTGAGGGTGGGAACAGAGTTTCAGGTGAAACTTCCAAACTGCAAATGAACGAGGTTGAAATGCTACCTACTATTGTCCTAACGCCTTGCTTGCCTTGCCCATTTGACCCTCTTCCAAAGGCTGTGGCCTCCAGGGGCCTCAGAGGTGACATTATCCCAGCAATCAAAGGTGGAGTTGGGGAAAGAAGGCTGAAACAGAAAGAGAAGAAGTTGTCTGCTTTGGGCTAGGAGAGGAATGAGAACTAGGGGCCTTGGGGGCAGCCAGCAAGGCATCATGACATCATGGTCTGTGAGCTGCAGGCTGCCTGCAAATGCACTGCCAGATTACAATGCATTATAAATCCGTCGTCTTCCCTGATTCCTTTTGCCAGCCCCAAATCAGTCCAAGCTGCTCATCCAGAGGAGTCCAGCATCACTCAATCCCTTAATCCATCAAATTATCCTGTTGAAATACAAGTGACATCACAAAGGAAGACATAACTCAACATGGTGACTGCTCTACAACACAATTTGATTTTGAACTCATGAATGCTAGTCATATTTTTGGTAACTAAGCAGCAAAACCTGCTAGTGTATCCTGCTGTTCCCCGGGGGGACACATTATATAGCCATGAAGGTTCAAGAGGATTAAAGTGATCCCCGGTTTCATAGCTGGAAATGATTGGATTGATGTCAGGTACTATGAGGGGAATATTCTGGTTGAAATGGTGGCAAGATGGCTGCACGCACGTCCAAAGACAATACTGTGCAAAAAAAGATGCCTGCTGATGAAGCCAGGAGAGTCAAGCAACTCAGCATGAGGCTTTAGGGCCAAAGGGTTTGTCTCTGCATAAAACTGTAGAGAGTAGAGGAAATGTCATTTCCAATTCAGATAAGCTGACTCTTTTATTTGATACATTTGACCAGGTGACAGGCAATTCAATAACAGGAGGGCTATTTATGCTAGGGTTTATTAAAGAAAACAAAAAAATCTGTACCACATAATAAGACTTACCGTTTGTAAGTCTCTATGAAAAGTACTTTTTATATGTTATCTCTGAACCCTGAGGAAAACTCCGTGACATACTATTCTCCCTTTTCAAAGATGGCTCAGAGAGGCTAAGGGCCTTGCCTACGAATATGACAGTAGGGAATGGAGGAGAACAGGCATTTGGATGTCAGAAAGCAGCCATTTGGATGTTAGAGCTTGTGTTTTTAGCTCCATGTCTTTGCTCTTTCACCAACTTACAGAAGAACTTAGAATAGACAAAAGAGGGCGCCAGAGTCACTATTTTTTAAAAGTGCTAGTTTTCCAAAATGTCTTCCATTTCAGGAATTTGGAGAGAGCAGAGGTCCAGACTGCAGGCTATGCAGAAAAGTTACCCAAAGATAGACTTTAGGTGAATATTGCCTTCATTCAGGTTAGAATTATCCAGTATTGAAAGGATGCTTCTTGAAGAGAGAAAGCAAATGAGGTTCATCTGCAGAAAGTACACTAAATACAAATGTGTGTGAGCCTGATGTTTCATAAGAAAACATCATGAAAGAATAAGGATAGTGATTTGTCTCACTTGGGGAAGGTTTTTCCTATGATGTAATCAGGCTTTTTGTTTGTTTTGCAAGGCTAGAGATCAAACCTAGGGTACCACTGAGCCACAACCCTAGCCCTTGGGTTTCATCCTAACTGATTTTTCTTTATTTCTTAAAATTATGTTAGTATGTCAAGTGAAAAAAAATATATTTTTAACTATTTTAGTTGTATCCCTACCAAATTCATCAAATGACACCCAATTTATCTTAAAATATATATATATATATATACATATACATATACATATACATATATATATATTGGGGGGGCTGGGGTTTAGCTCAGTGGGTAGAGTGCTGTGCTGCAGTCTCTGAGGCCCTGAGTTCAATTCCCAGCACCGCAAAAGTGGGAGAAGGGCCTGGCAATCCACTCCCAAGGCAATCCCGAAGCACTCAGCCATTGAAAACCCTATGAGGGTCGCTATGAGTCGGATACCGACTCGACGGCACCTAACAACAACAACAACATATATTGGGGAGGCTGGGATTTAGCTCAGTTGATAGAGCGCCACTCTGAGGTAGAGCGCAGTCTCTGAGGTCCCAAGTTCTATTCTCAGCACTGCAAAAATGGAAGAAGGATGTGGCAATCGACTCCTGAGGCAATCCCCAAACAATCAGCCACTGAAAACCCTATAAGGGTCACTATGAGTCGGACATGACAGCATCTAACAACATATATCATTAGAAATGTACTAACTCTTGGAATATTCCCCATTTAAGTGAGAGAGATCCTGGTATCCTGGTATATCTATCACTGCTCATTTCTAAGAATTGGCCAGAGGTCAAATTTCCATTTTATGAACATTTAATATATTGAGTCTGCACAGAGTACTAATTATAATGAATTTGGGATTCTAGTGAAAGATATCTCCGAGAGAGGCTAAAGCCATGTTGAAGGAAAAAGGCAGATGCCCTTGCTTAAGATGACTTGCTCATGAATATTCAATAAATAATTCTTGTGGTAGATGCCATGGAGTTGGATGCCACTCATAGCGACCCCATGTACAGCAGAAGGAAACGCTACCCAATACTGTGCCATGTACATGATCTTTTTATGTTTGAGCTTATTTTTTCAGCCATTATGTTTCCTCTCTTTTTGAGTCATGCCACATTAGCAGAAGGAGGTCCCTGGGGTTTACTCCATTCCTGTCATTAATGTTGACTCTACTTTGAGGAGTCAACTCTTCCCCAGTTATTTCTTGAATGCCTCCAGCCTGGAGGGGGCTTATTTTCTGGCACTATTTGACAGTGCTTCTCTGTCATGGGCTTTCAATGGCTGATTGTTTGGGGAGTGGGCTGCCAGATCCTTCTCCCTAATCTGTCTTAGTCTGAAAGCTCAGCTGAAACCTGTCCACCATGGGTGGCCCTGCTGGTATCAGAAATACTATTGGCATAGCTTTCAGCATCATAGCAACACATAAGCCCTCACAGCATGACAAGCTGACAGACACATGGGGGAAATAACTCTTGGGAACCATCAAAGTGTCTGGAGGAGACTCTGAGGGCAGCTGGATATCCTACGACAACAGATGGGGTGAAAGAAGCAAATTGTCAATTACGCTACACATGGTCCACTAAGTTGGTATGACTCTCCACACCAGTTTAGGGATAAAGATATTGAAAAAAAGGCTAGAGGGAAAATCCGATAGTAGATGGTATTCCTTTCATATTTTCTGTGGTCGTTGTTGTTGTTGTTGTTGTTGTTGTTGTTGTTGTTGTGTTAGGTGCCACTGAGCCAGATCCAACTCTAAGTACAGCAGGATGAAACACTTAGAATATGAAAAAACCCAAAATACTAGTTTCATGGCCATCTAGTCAAACTCCTCTAGGAGTCCGGAGTTGAGTAACTAGAACTCTCTCAATTCCCCTGCCCTTCGTTACATCCCATGTTAAGCAGGGTTTTATACTTTTTAGGGGTTGAGGGTGGAGGGAGGGCATAGGAGAGCTGTGGTCTACAGCACTGCACAGGGAGAGGTGATTTCACCGTGCACAGTGCCTGCTTTGTAAGTAAAGACTCAGTAGCATGAAGCTCACTCCTGCAGGATGTGTCTTGACAAAGGGAAAGTTAACCAATGGGCTGATTGGAGGATATGGAAGATCTGAACTCTACCTCTGTACCCCTGCTATTCCATAGCTGTTGCCTGCCCTCCTCCCTTGAAATAATGAACTCAGTGGGCCTTGAGTCTGGCTCAAAGGTATAAATCTTTTATTCATATGGACTATTAAAGTCTGCTTTGAAAAATCTTTTTCTTCACCAAACATTTTACTTTGCAAATGTAGACCTGACCTTTAAGTTATTGGTTGTTTAACTCTGTTGAAATCCTCTTATGTGCAAAATACTTGGATAGATGTGGTAGGGGTGGGACATGGGGACAAAGACAACCAACACATTGCTGCCCCAAGTAGCAAATTTCCTCCATCTTAATGGTTCTGAGGCCAGTAGGTGACACAAGTCCCCATGTCTTTGAGCTGAGTGTTGGCCAGCAAGCTGGGCTACAGTAGGTCGGGTGCAATTTTGGCCTCTGTTCACATTTCAATAAAATAATGCATGATTTTTTTTTTTCCTCCGTGAATTCTACTTCCTCTTTCTTCTTTCTCTGTTCTTCTATTTTCTGTCTTCCCCATCATTTTATTAATGCTTCTCCCTTTGGAAAGAGAACATTTTAGGTCCCTTTTTCGAGCTCTTTCATGACGCAGTTTGGCTTCCTGTGTTCTCCTCTTCCACTCACTGACTCAGAGTAGTCACTACTTTACTGGAACTTAGGAGAAACCCATGGTTTACTTCAGTCCTTTTTTTTTTTTTTTTTTTTTTTAATCTCTAAACAAAACCTTTTTATCTCAAGGAAGATCTGAATAGGCCAAGGTGAGAAAGGCAAGCAGCATGCCTAAAATCTATTTTCCTCCCCCACTGCTCTGGAGCTATATCCTAGAGAAATAGGGGGTCACCTGGAGTTGCCCATTTGCTCCCTGGTGTATGTCGTGTGCCCCACATCTTTGACATGCATTGCGTCCCTCCGAGGAGGACACGGGCAAAGATAGTGCACTCAGTCTTTTACTGCAAACCACAGTATATTTCTGTTTTCCCAGTATGTTCAACAAAGAATATTTGGCAAATATTTATTTTACCTGGAAAACAAACAGAGAGGAGAGACTAAAAACAGCAAAATGTCTTTGTCAGCTCAACATTTCCAGGCCTGATGTTCCGATACTTCCTAACAATTATGAACTCCAGATCTACGATCAAAGCCCAACTCGGGGGCTACATTTCCCATCCTCTACTTACTGCTTGGAAGATGCTTAATACCCCCAAATGAATAATATCCCATTCCTTTCTTCTTTATGGTTTTAAGTGGAGGTGACCAAATTGCATTTGTCTGTGAGGAATTTTCATTTTTAAGTTGATCTCACTCACTCTAGGAATTGGTAAATGATGCTCAGTCAGACCTCCGTATGCATGTGTGATGAGGGGACACTACAGCCAATGAAGACAACAGTGAGAAAAGAGTGAATAGTGGTGCTCATTATGACTCCGCGGGATAACACTTCTGGTAATGTCTACACTTTTTGGAAAGCACTATCCGCCCATGTCACAGCTTCCCAAAGCACACTGGACAAGAAGAAGATGGGCGTCCGCCATGAGCTTGTCTAGAGTCACTTTGGAAGCCTCCTCCTCACCTATTATTGGGGTCTAATGATGACAATAAAAATGCTTTCCACTTTTTCCCCTTAGCTATTGTACATCCACATCCAAAATAATAAGGAAAAAGGAAAGAAGACAACTAACAGAAAGCGAGCCCGTCACTGGGTTTGTTCCAGTCACTTCCAATAGAACCACATTAAGTTGTTAAAGAAATTTACCCACAGGCAAGAACAAAGGCACAGCAGCACAGCTCAGCCCTTTACTTCACCTTCCCACTGTTACTGGCTTCAGTGGTTCCTGATTTTGAGAAATTTAACCTGCATGCAGACATGTGAAAGTGCTTTCCTGGCAACCTGTAGCTTCACAAAGAACAGAAAATGAAAACCATCCTTCTTGCTGTTTAAGCTTCCTTTTCACAAGTTTCCGTAACTGGGAGAGACCCCGCTGCGGCTCTCTGCCCTCTGCAGTTGTTCATGCTTTACGTTCCCTCCAGATGAAGAGCAGGGAGCCTGTGTCCTGGTGGGGGAAAGTCTCAGGAAAGGGCTGACGCTCCTCTCAGGGGAGAAGGAAGAGGCACCCCTAAGATCCCTGGACCACCACCGATCTGGAACCCCAGAAACCACCTTAAATGGCAACAATTTGCATACTAAATGTATCAAAGCCCTAGAAAGCCCCCCAAATGCCATTCGATTTGAGCCTGCGGAACCTCACCAGCAGTTAAGATGGAGGATCGTGGGGCACGGCTGTGCAAATTGTCTTCCAGCCAAGGGCCCTCGGCAGAGGAGAGGAGGTGGGGCTGAGTAGAGGCTGATCATTCCTCCGGGAAGAGGTAGCTTTTACTGAATTCCCCAAACCCTTTCTGTGCGCCCATCAAGGCTGTGATGGTGAAAACTTGGAAGGCGCCATTCCCTCCTTCAGAACCTCCAAGGGCTTCTGTCACAGAGAATCAACTCCAACGTCTGCACGGTGCGTGATCTGTGCCGCTGACCTCTCCAGCCTCAGCCCTCATCATGTTCCCCCTACTCGCTTTGTTGCTGCCACACAGGCCTTCCACCTCTTCCTGGACGTCCCCTAGCACGTTTGCGCTTTGCGCCTTTGCATTCTTTGTTCCTTCTGGCTTTTCCCTCAGAGAGGCCTTCCCAGACCACCTACTCCAAATCCCTTATCTTTTTAATCCCTTATCCTACATTTAATAAAATAGCACTTCTACTCAAATTTTATATTTATTTGCCTGTCTGTCATCTCTCTAGGGGAGAGGTTGGCCAGCTACAGCGTGAGTGCAAAATCACACCGCCTGTTTCTGTGGTGAGGTCTTCCTGCGGTGCGGTCGCTCTCCTTGGTTTATGCATTATCTGTGGCTGCCTCCACTCTGCAGTGGTCCAGTAATGTCACTGCAACAGTGACTGTGTGGTCCACAGTGCTGAAAGGATTTATGATCAGGCCCTCTACAGGAGGATTTGCCCTCAAGACTGGAAGGACAGGGACTTCGTCTCTTTTGTTTGCTCCTGTATCTCCAGCATGCAGAATGTTTCCTGGTACTTAGTAGGTATTCAGTAAACATTTATTAAATGAACAAATAGAAGGATAAGTGAACAATCAATTCAAATGTATGCAGAAAATGATTTAAAAAAATTTCAACAGTAAATCATGGAACGCCTGCAGTCATAGCAGCCATAGCACCTTATCATCTGATCCCACCTGATCTCTGAATCCAAACAGGGTCAGCCT
The DNA here is from genome assembly GCA_007922755.1 of Pedetes capensis. Classification (NCBI taxonomy): domain Eukaryota; kingdom Metazoa; phylum Chordata; class Mammalia; order Rodentia; family Pedetidae; genus Pedetes; species Pedetes capensis. The sequence continues at coordinate 26,826 of VMDO01004448.1, read as the reverse complement.
GGTTAGTCTTGGGATGGAAGACACCAGGTGGTGCAGGCTAGGGAGAAGGACTTGGCAATTCACTTCCGAAACAATTCCCCATTGAAAAACCTATGAATAGCAGAGGACTGACAATAGCGTCTGGCATGGCACAGTGTCAGCGAGTATTTCATCTGTTGTACATAGGGTTGCTATGAGTTGGACCTGAGTGGACACCTAAAAAACAACAAGAATTCATTGAACATCAACTTGTGGCAACCATTGGACTTTGTGCAGAAGATACCACGGTGGTGAGAGACCAACAAGCTCAAATTACAGGGAAGTGCGTGTCAAGGGGCAGTGGGAGCTGTAAGGAGAGACCCCGTCCCAGGCACATGCATGTGGAGACCTGAGGGATGAGTTCTCCACGGGGAGTGTGGAGGGAGCTGCCGCAGAGCAGAGAGTCTGGGCCAGAGGGGCAGCTATGGGTCTCAGGGAAGCAACAGATACAAGAGTTTGTTCAGAATTCAAATCCATGGGATTTGAATAATCACCCTCCTTGTTTTTCTGACTCTTCCTCCTTCGTTGTCATTTAAAGTTTGGAAGCAAATAATTCTTCACTAAAAAGCTACCCCTTTTCTGCTAAGATTGTCAGGCACAACACAAAACACACTAAGTGAATCTTTTAAAGGGATAGCTGGGCTACATTAGATCATGGCTTCTCAACCTCAGCACCATTGACATTTAGGGCCAGATAATTCTTTGTGGTTTGGGAGAAGGACCCAGCAACTCACTCCAAAAAAAAATCAGTCATTAAAAACCTTACGAATAGCAGAGAAGCACTGACAATAGTGTTTTGCCTGTTGTATGTAGGGTCACAATGGGTTGGACACTGACTCTACGGCACCTAACAACAACAGCAACAATTCTTTGTGGTGGTGGCTGTCTTGTGTGCATTGGGATGTTTAGCAGCACCCCTGGCCTCCACTGTTAACACTTCCAGTCATAAAAACCAATAACATCTCCAGTGTTTGTCAGATGTCACCTGGGGGGAGCCACATAGCCCCATGTAGAGAGCCACAACCTCAGACAGTGTCAGTGAAATATATACATGGGCAACTTAAAGGTGAAGTTGTTAATAACTAGCAAATTCTGGCTACAAGGGGTTTTAAAAGGCTGATGTACAGAGGCCTCTGTTTTCTCTGTGCTCCTTTTGCTCTTGAATAAAAACTGCTGTTCCTCTTCATCACAACATGATTGCCCAACAGGACTATGGCAAGGAGCCAAAGAATCTGAAGAATAAACTGTAGCTACTTCCTCACCACCCCACCTGTCTGTCCGCTTGTTGTGCTTTTGGAGGTTGTGTGTTGCTGTGATGCTGAAAGCTGTGCCACTGATATTTCAGACACCAGCAGGGTCACCCCTGGTGGACAGGTTTCAGCTAAGTTTCTAGACTAAGACAGAGTAGGGAGAAGGAACCAGCAGCTTACTCCTGAAACAATTAGCCATTGAAAACCCTAAAAATAGCAGAGAGACACTGCCAGATACAGTGCTGGAAAATGAGTCTCCTAGGTGGCAAGGCATTCAAAAACAACTAGGGAAGAGTTGCCTCCTCAAAGTAGAGTCAATCTTAATGATGGGAATGGAGTAGAGACCCTGGGACCTCCTTTTACTGATGTGGCATGACTCAAAGTGAGAAGAAACACAGTGACTGCAACAACAGGGTCACACATTAAAAACATGTATGGCACACTGTCGGGTAGTATTCTGTTCTGTTATACATAGGGTTGCTATGAGTTGGAGCCGATGTGATGGGACCTAACATTGACTTCCTCACTTGATGACCCAAATACTAGTTCTTCCTGGGATTCATGGGATCTGTGTTACGCTGAAACATGCTAAGTTAAATACACATGGGGACAGTAGAATACTACTCAGCAATAAAAAAGAAATAGCAATTGATAAACACTATCTGAGTAATTCTCAGAGTTATGATGTTGAGGGAAAGAAGTTAGTGTCAGAAGTGCCATACTGTCTGATTCTATTTCTGTGACTTTCCAGAAAAGGCAAGACCCTAGTGAGAACAGACCAGCAGTTACAAAGGGTTGGTTGGGGAAAGGGTTGAGTACAAGGAGGCAGAAGAGTGCCTTTTGGGTGGTGGAAGTGTTAGATATCCTGATTGTAATGTTGTTTCAGGAATCCATGCATGTGTTAAAACTGAGAAAACTGCCACTAACACCCAAAAATTAATTCTTTATTTAATTGTTGAGCAATATTCCATTGTGTATATATACACAATGTGAATGAAACAAAAAGTAGTCTCTGGAGAATATGATTTTTTTTAAGTACTTGCATGTCTAACCACAATAAAGCATTAAAACTACATTTTAAAAATGCACCAGGGAGAAAACTGAAAATAGACATGTATATCTCTCAATTTACATAAGAATGGATAAGAGACCTCAATATAAAACCAGAAACCTTAAAACTACTAGAAGAGAAGATAGGAAACATGCTCTAAAACATAGGCATAGGAAAGTGTTTCCTTTACAAGACCCCAATTGCCCAGGAAATGGCACCAAGAATTAACAAATGGGATTACTAAAATTAGAAATATTCTGTAGAGCAAAAGAAACAACAGAATTAAGGGAGAGCCTATAGAATGGGAGAGAATCTTTGCATCCTATACATTGGACAGAGGATTAATTTTAAGAATATATAAAGAACTTAAGAAAGTAAATACCAAGGCAACAAATAACCCAATATATAAGTGGGCAAAGGAAATCAACCAAGAGTTCTCAAAGGAAGAAGCTCAAAGGGCTAAGAAACAGGTGAAAAAATGCTCAATATCCCTAATAATTAGGGAAATGCAAGTCGAAATAACACTGAGATTCTATCTCACTCCAGTAAGAATAGCCAAGATCAGCAAAACAATAACAAATGTGAGGATGAGGAGAAAAAGGAACACTTTTACACTGTTGGTGGGGTTGTAAAGTAGTTCAACCATTTTGGAAATCGATATGGAGAGACCTTAGAAAACTAAGAATAGAACTGCCATATGACCCAGTTGATACCACCCCTGGGAATATACCCAAAGGATGATAAGTCATCATACAATAGGGACATCTGCATTTCCATATTTAATTCAGCACTCTTTACAATTGCAAGCGTATAAAATCAAACAAGATGTCCATCAACAGAGGAATGGATTTTAAAAAGTTGTGGTGTATATATACAGAATGGAATATTGCTCAACAATGAAAAAGAATGAAATAATGTCATTTGCACCAAAATGGATGGAACTGGAGAATATCATCTTAAGTAAACAAACCCAGGCCCCAAAAGAGAAATACCATATGTTCTCACTCATATCTGGGAGCTAAAGGTAACTTAAAGGAAGGAAAAAACCTTATAAATACATAGACACATACTTTAAAAAAGGACAATCAGGCCTATCTAAAAAGGGAAAATATGAATAGAAAGAAGCATGGGTCTAGCAGGGGGAGAAAGAAAGGGGAGGAGTTTAGCAGGGGGAGCAAATATTATGGAAGGAGGAAATGGAGGGGAAATAATACAAAAGGTTAAAAGGGAGAGAGGACAATTTCAAGTTACATGATACAACTCCATGAACAAATGGGAAAAATGGGAATATAACCCATAGTTGCATACAATTTTTAGCACACATTAATCAAAGGGTTTCATAAATTATGTAAGTTGATGTAATATATCAATATAATAGTGCACTATGGAAATAGCAAAAGCCTTACAACTCTGTACCCTAGTAACATTCATTAATAAAAATTATGCACCGGGCAACAAAGCCTTGACTATCGATGACAATTGCAGTACTCAAAGAGAGAGAAGAAAGTCCATATTCTGGAACTAAATGAAGAGTGTTAGCTTCCTTGCATTAGTTCCTCTTTTGCTTTCCATGGAACTAGGTTTTCACTTCTAAACCCAGGGTTACCAAATTTCACCCCAGAACTGTCTCAGCCTCCTTTACCAGAAGAGAGAAAATGTTTCCAGAACTTGATGGATGTTGGAACCGATTTGCAAGTGTCCTTTGAGGTGTGCACGGGTCCTAACACTGTGTGTGATGCTCTTAGAAGTGAGAAGGGAGAGGCTGAGCGAGCCAGGTGAGAGAAGGAAAAGAGCATAGTGAAATCAAAGTGGGGATTCCAGAAGAGATCAGTATTGTTGTGTATATGATTCACATGAATAGTGTCACCAGAGGCACATACGTAGTGATCAGTATATCTGGAGGATTTCTCATTCTTCCTACATGCCTAGTCTATCTGGGCTGCTGATGGTGAGAATGCTGGGTGGGGAGTTCTGCATGGTCACCAGGTAGGTGACCTCTACCTGGCATTGCCACCAGTGCTGAAGTGGAGGGAAAGATTCTTCAGCATTCTTGCCTTTTCTTTCTTTTCTTTTATTTTTTGAGGAATTGCAAGTTGTGGTTCATGTAGACATGAAAGCACTGTTCATAGGAAAAACATTGCTCCTTAGCTTATGCAATAATAATAATAAATCACAGCATTTTCACATCAGAAAAGAACATGCTTGGCTTTGCAGAGAATGAAATTCACAGCAATAGTAAGAGTGATAAAGTGCCATCCACCTGAGAGTTGTTCTGAAAGAGCTGCACAAAGCACCTATGAGGTCACGATCGCAAACAGAAAACTTCCCTCTCTTTCCTTGAGTCATCCAACTTTTTCAAGACCATATTTTCAGCCACACAGCTAAAGCATCCCCTAATTTTTTTGGAGATAGCCTCATACATCAAACATCCTCAGGAGCTATTGATTCTTTTCTCTGTTGGCTGAGTGCACACTGTGAACACAACGTAAGTATTGCAGGGTCTTGATGTCCACCCTGTGTGGGTCCGGTGGGTGGCAGAGGTCAGAAGTGTGTGACAGAGGAACTGGCTCATGCCTTCAGATCAACCTTGAAAGGAGAGCTTTGAATTTCTCAGTAGCATTTTGTATCTTTTATCCTACTTGATTCTCATATGCCCCCTTCCCTCCTCAACCATGATGGTTGGAAAGATTGTATAATCCCTGTTTGACAGATGATAGAGCCACAGAGTATGTAAGAATTTTCCAGAAGTCTCACAAGGGCTAGTGGGAAAATAGGATGATAAAAACCTGTGTCTTCTGATGCTGGACCCCATGGCTCCATTCAGCTGGCCATATGCTAAAGTGTCATCTGGCCTCCTCAAACACAGACCAAAAGCTAGGAGATGAAGGTAAGGGATGTCTAGGTGCTCTGTGGGAATCAGTCAGAACTCTCAACTTCTACCCCAGGCCTGAAGATAGGGTGCATCCACACTTGAGAATGTTTCTGCCGCTAAAGACTTATCTCAAACATCACCCCACCCACTAAGAACTAGTAGAAGTCTACTAACACCAAATATAGGGCTGTCTCTAGGCATGAAAGTCTTCACATACCTGGATCTTGCTGTCTTGTGTTCTCAGATCCTACAACTGTGCCTGTCTCATTGCACGTGCTCCATGCTTGTGTACTGAATGGAAACAGGACCAGGACTTTAGTCCCTAGAAGGGCAAGGTGGGCATGGGAAAACCTTGGGAAGGTCATTTACCCTCTCTAAGTCTGCTTTCTGTAGGAATGAAGATAATAAGTAACATTAATCCTTGTCTGTAGGGTGCTCGGTAAGTACCTATCTCACAGCTTTCAACAGGTGGTTTTTTGTGGCAGCCAGCTTTCAGGATGGCCCCCAATAATTCCTACCTCCTGGTGCCCATGCCCTTGGGTAATCCCCTCGTAATACTAAATAGGGCTGACCTATGTGACCAATAGTAGATCCAAGGAAGGCCAGAGTATGTCTGGTAAGGCAAGGTCATAAAAATTATTGAGGCTTTTCCTCTGCTCTCTCTTGGATCACTTGATCTTGGGGGAGTGAGACACCATAAGACACTTGAGAAACTATGGAAAAGCTGAGCCAGCCTCAAATCACCATCCACATACAATCACCATCTTGGAGACTGACCCTCAAGCCCCAGTTGAGCTTTCAGATGACTGCAGCCCTGGCTGACACCTTGACTCCTTTCTCACGAGAGATCCAGAGCCAAGGAAGCCACTCCTGAATTTCTGGCCAACAACAACTGTATGAGATAAGTGTTTACTGGTATTTTAAGTTGCTAAGTTTGAAGGTAACCCTATACAGAGAAATAAATAATGAGCAGGTTATTATTATAAATGGCTGTGTGAGTATCAACAAAGAGATACCTCCTACATGATCAGTTCTGGTTCTTCACTGGTCTCAGTTCACAGGTATTGTGGGGCAACAGGGCTGGTTGACCATGTTAGGTTGTCCCCTTCCCCAAATGTGCTGAAGTAGCAGAGGCAGACATTCGCAGCAGCTTAGCATCTTCAGACCCTCACCTGAGCTGAGAAAGGCGAGCAGCCCTTCTTGATGCTGTGTGCCACATCAGAGACTATCAGAGGACATGGAGTCAGAAATTCTAATGTTATTTCACTGTATCAGGCATGTGGGTCATTTCTCTACCTACAGGATAATTCTGATCCCAGCAGCTAATCTTGAAGTCCCTACTCTGTTCCCTACTCCCAGCAGCCAGCAAAGTTCCCAGACTAATCTCTTGCTGTATTCACATCCCACAACTTTGATAAAAATGGTGGCATTTTTAAAGTAGCCAATATTTAACCAAATATTCTGTTTTGGGGCTACTCAGCCTATGATGATATTCGAACTTGGTTGATGGGTGCAGAAGTTTTGGGCTCTGAGATCCCACATGGTTTTATTTCTGTAACTAAACCCCACATCTCCTCTCTTCCCCTGTGGTCCTTACTATCTTCCCAGGGTCCTTGTTACTGTTTCTAGGATCTCCCATCTCTCAACAATTGCTTTCATTCTTTGTTCCTTTCCTCAGTCCTCCTGCAGTCCCTGATCTGCCCTATTCCTGTCAAAACTAGAAGGTTTCAACCCTAGTCCCACCCCAAGCAATCACATGTCATTCAGATAACTTTGAGCTGTCAGACCCTTATGGTTCACAGACTTATAAGGCCCCTTACAGTCTCCACATGGGAATTCACAAATTCCCTAGGCAGAAAGACACAGCTCTTTGTTGTACTCAGACATATTCCTTGATTATGGAAAATGAGTGTCTCAGTATGGGGAATATGAACTGTGACCTTCCTTCACCCCAGTAAGTGAACTCCATGCCTACTTGAGACTCTCTTTTTTTGAGAGGTCGATACAGACTAAGCCTCCTCTCTTTGCTCAAGAACCCATTTCCCATGGTTTTTTCAAGGGAGTTTAAATACCAATAGTCATTAGTGTGGCTAGTCAGCCCTGGCTTCCAAATTTCCAAGAGATGCAAATACATAGAGGAGACTCCATGATAACCTCCCTGGATTTGAACTAAATAACAATGTGACAATGCACAAAGCTTGCCTTGACCAAGTCAATTTCGTCCTATTTATAAACTTTCCTACAAATCTGACCTAAAACTGTGTCCATCCAGTTCAGCTGTAATGGGACGAAGAGGAAGACATGGCAATCCTAGCCATCAATCTGTTCTAAGTTATTCCTTTGAAGATCACTTGGTATCTGGCCTTTAATCATTCATAACAGCAGAGCCCCATGACTTGTCAGACAGAGAACTTGCTTTATATCCACACAGTCCCCTGAGCCCATGGCCTTTGTATGAGTCCATGTGTGTGGAGTCTAATGGCCTGTGCTCTAAGTCCTGGGGAATGCTGTGGGTTGATTTTAGCAGTCAGCAAAGAACGTACTGGGTGGAGTGTGCCCTAGGCATCTTTAAGTGGAACTTGAAATTTTAACAACCCACTTCTGCTTCAATGCAGATTTTTACTATTAGAGCGCATGGTTTCTCTGTCAGTGAACTGTTAAGAAAAAGTGATTTAGTGCTTACTCCTAGCACAGCAGCTTACACATTGAGGGCAGCCAATTAAGGGTTTTCTATTTGGTTTTTATTAATATTTCATTGGGTGGAGGAATCACTAGTTTAACCTTTAGACAGAGGATTTCTTCCTCTGGTTTTGTCAAAGTTGAAAGTTTGCTTTATTCCTTCATATGCTCAAAATTTAGCCTGGGACAAAAGGCAAAGGCAGATCAGCCTGTGTTCATTTTTACCCACTGAGTTTCCAGCTTCTTGACCACTGACCTCTTTAGGGTCTAGGGGTTAACTCTCTCCTTTTCAGTTTTCTCATCAGGAAAACTGACAAATGAACTCACCTCCAGACTTCATACTTAATCTCTCTGATGGCAGAAAGATACATTTCAGTGCCAACACTCTTTATGTTATTACTATTATTGTTGTTTATTGACATCGTGTCAGTGTCCAACTCATAGCGACTCTACATACAACAGGAGAAACACTATTGTGGTGCTTCTCTGCTATTCATAGGCTTTTTAATGGCTGATTGTTTTTCGGGAGTGGGTTGCAGTGTCCGCTCCCAAACCTACAGCACCTGGTGTTCCCAGGTGATCTGCCATCCAAGTACTAACCAGGTCTGACCCTGCTTAGCTTTCGAGATCTGACAGGATCAGATGCCACACATGCCTAAATTATGTAAATGTCCTTAATAGCTGCAAAGTGCATGAGATAAATATTTGATGAAGTTTTTTTTTTTTTACTCTTCTCAAGACAAATCCACAAGTACTTTAGCCAAATTGTCTGCAACTTCTTCCAATTCCATGCTAATTTTACTCTGGAAAAGAAAAAAGAGAACTAGAATAGAAGTCCTAGGAACTTCTCCTTATTCTTAATTGTCTCTATCTTCTCACACTTGGAGTGACAGGAACAGAGAACAAGGATGGAAATGGTATGATTGATATACATACAAAATCTCACTGGTGGTTAAGACTTTCAGGGGGAAACTTAGACCACAGTGTCAGCTTCCCAGTACTCGCTACCCTTTGGAGTAGTTCTGTTTTTAAAAATCAAAAATACAACATTTGGAAGCCTCAAATAGGATTTACTATAAAAAATCACCAGCATTTCTGCCCATCAAACATAGTGCTGGATAGCAGAGGTCAGTCCCTACAGAGAAGAGTGATAATTCCAAGCTCATGACTGTCACAGAGAAGAAGAAGAGAGAAGGGATTTGAAAAGGTTCTTGCTAGAGCAAATGAAGCCAGTTGTGAAACATTCTCTGAGATTACAGGGGCCTTCAGAGGTATGTGCACCTAAATCACCTTTAGTTTTTTCCTACTCCAATCCATCTGACACCTGTCTCCAAACTAATCCGTCTAATCTAAACAGCTGTCTTTGAGACATCATGCCTTGCCTTGCCTTGCCTTCCATGACTGCCCCAGGCCTCCAAAAACGTCAGTGACTCCCTAGCCTGGCCTTTCTATTGTGCAAGAATCTGGCTGCCTCTGACATTTAATCTCCCTCTCTCCCCAGCAGGAATCTGCCACTCTAGTCAATAGTCTCTGCACGCTTTCTGTTTGCCCATTTCTGCAGCTTCCCCTGTGATGATCTCCATTTTCATCATCTGGAATATATGCTTCTCTCTTCTCAACTACTAACTCCAAGGACTGATGCAAAGAGTGGGATCTAGGATGGGCATGGTGGTACAGGCAGAGGTAGGAGGATCACAAATTTGAGGCTAGAGGCAGCCTGCATAACTTAGCATGAAAAATAAAAAATGGGTTATGAGATGTAGCCCAGTAGAAAAGCACTTGGAAAGTATGTGTGAGTTCCTGGATTCAGCCCTCTCCTCCCACCCTTGGTACTGAAAAAGAAGAGGAAGGGAAAAAAAGAGTGGGATCTGAAGATAGACAGATCTAGATCAAAGTCCAGCTCTACTACCTCCCCTCTGTGTGCTTCTGAGCAAATATCTTATCTTCTCTGAGCCTCAGCTTCCTCAGCTGTGAAATGAAGATCTCATGCCATGTTCACAGTAGATGTCTGTCTAAATTCAATGTGTCCTTTAAAGCTCCTCAATCAAATGATTCCTATCCAATGGGCCATAGAACAGAGTTTACATATGAGAATAAAGTTTAGGTATAGTCCTGAAGGACTGCTATTCATTATAGTTGTCATCAAGGAATGGGCCAGGTCAGAAATGCAGAGATCACAAGAACTTCTCAGGACGAAGCTCAGAGGCCAAGATGCATGAGTTCACTCTCTGCTAGTGGCACACTGAAATCTCAGTCTCAAGGGAATGGAACCCAATACAAGTTCTTGGCAAAAAGCCAATCAGTTCATGGTTGGGAAATTATAGCCTTGCCATCACTCACTGTTAGATAGTTGAAAAAGTTCCTGAATAACATATTTCTATGTCATGAGAAATTTATAAAATATGCCAATTAATAATTGTGTTCCATGACACTTGAAACTCAATTAAAAAAAAAAAAGCAGATGATTTCAACATGCTTACAATACCTCATCTGACTCATAGCATCTGGCGTCCGATCCTGTCAGATCTCAGATGCTAAGCAGGGTCGGACCTGATTAGTACTTGGATGGGAGACCACCTGGGAACAGCAGATACTGCAGGCTTGGAAGAAGACCCTGGCAACCCACTCCCAAAAAATCAACCCACTATTGAAAACCTATGAATAACAGAGAAGCACTGACAGTAATGTTTTACCTGTTGTACATAGGGTCGCTATGAGTCGGATACCAACTTGACAGCACCTACCTAACAACAATAACAACAACAACAACAACAACAACAACAACAACAACAACAACACCTCAGCCTCATTTAAAGAAATTGCCCCACCAATAGATCCTTAATTTGCCAGATAATTTGCTATGTGATAGAACCTGTCTTTAGCTACCTGTGGTTCAGAGGTAGGCACTTGACAAAGGGGCAGCCAATCTCATTGGGTGGAGAGTATTTATGACCTATAAAGGAGACAGAAGAAGAATTGATGCTTTTGAATTCTGGTGTTGCAGATGGATATTATATATGTTATGGACTGCCAAAAGAACCAACAGATCTGTAGGAGAGTAAGTGTAAACAGAGTGCTTCTTGGAAGCAAGGATGGCTACATTGTGTCTTATGTATTTTGGACATGTTGTCAGGAGGGACCAGTCTCAGGAGAAGGACATCGTGTTTGGGAGAGTGGCAGGTCAACAAAAAAAAGAAGACCCTCAACTAGATGGATTGACAGAGTGTCTGCAACAATGGGCTTAAACATAAAAAAAAAATTGTGTGCCTGGCATGGTGTCAGGGAGTGCCACATTCTGTTGTACACAGGGTTACTATGAGTTAGACCTGACCTGGCACCTATAACAACAAAAACAATGTCGTAGTGAAAATGATGAGATGAACCAATGAGATTCCCTGTCTTTCAAAAACTGTAACTAGCAAACACAAAAAGAATGAGCGCTTAGCAACAACAGTAGAAACTATTAGCATGCTGTGATATTGTAAAATATATATTTGTTCTTCATCCCTATTTCATGGCATACAACTCCTAAAATCTTTGGAATCTTGAAAGTAATAAGTGTCTTTTGTATGCTAATGAGCTCACTGGTAGCTGACAGCCCCCTACCTAGCTTCAGGATGAGGATTGGTCACAGAAAGACCAAGGCAGGATTAGGGTTGAGGGTTTCAAGTCCCCTAAAGTTCCCAACTTTAGGGAGGGGAGAGGAGCTGAAAGAGGTTGATTACCAATGGCCAAGATACATAATGAAGCTTCCATAAAAACCCTGAGCTCAGGAGGGATAGGTTTGGACAGCTTCTGGATAGCTTGGCACATGGACTTTCCTGGCAGGGGGTACTCCTGGAGAGGGCCAAAATCCCACACTCCTCCCCACAGACACTGCCCTGTGCATCTCCTCCTCTGTACCCGTGCATGTCTTTTATAATAAACCAGTAAATGGAAGCAAGTGCTTTTCTGAGTTCTGTGTGCTGTTCTAGCAAATGAATCAAACCCAAGGGCAGGGTTATGGGAACACCAATTTATAGCCAGTCAGTCAGGAGCCTAAGTGACAGTATAGTAGTAGAAACAGAGTTTGGTTTCCCTATGTGCTTAGAGATGCCCTGAAGGAGAGTCAGGGACATGGTGAGCAAAAACTATGCATAAGTCACAGTAAAGCAAGTCCGGAAACCTCAAATAACCAGAATCAGCCAGGTAATAGAGAGAAGAGAACAGAGAAGAAGCACAGGGAAAAACAAGAAGCCATGAGAAACAGACAGAAGCAAGTGGATCCTGGAGCTGACCAGTTGCTACAATAAAGGCCCCTCATCTCCAGTGAACTTACGTCCGTATTCCCTAAAAATGAAAGAACCTAACTGAAACAGTAGGAAAATAGTAAGATATTTTACCACTGGAAAAATAAAATACAATTGTGTGCGTGAACACACACACCATTTCACAAATCACAAGCCCAGAAGCACCACCAGGATTACTTCTTTTTAATAAGTCACAAAGTTCAAGTTGAGGCAACCAGAGAGGACAAACGAATATTTTCTCAGAGTGTGTGGAGTAGGGGACCTCTTATTATTTCACTTTCTGAGAATGGCCACTGTAGTCTGGCACTTAGAGAAATTTCCATTTGCTCTGAAGACTGTGACCATCCCAGGTGGGAGATGCCAAACTGACTTGATCTAACAGTCAGAGAAACAGAAGCAATAAAATATATGTCTATATTATGTTGTTGTTGTTTGTCGGGGTTTTAGCTCTAGCCCGGCTAAAGTTAGGGCCAAACCCTCAACATAAAACGTGGCAGGTGTCGGGAAAGAAGGACCTTGGGAGACCTTCAGATGGCTGGAGAAAGACGGGGAAGGTTTATTGGGGTGTTCCCCTTATGGAGAACAAGGAGCAAGCAGCCCCTATAGAGCAAGGCTCTATCCCTTTAAGTGCTGGCTCTAGGGCTGCAACATGGAATGCTGCAGGCTAAGTGCTGGTACAGCTCAGCCTTAAAGGCACAGCCACAGCCCCTGGTGTTCAGTTGAGGTCCAATGGTCTTGACTCCCGAGGCTCGGCTCGCCTTCTTTACCCCTCTCCTTCCCAAGGATGGGAGGAGTTGGGAGGCTCTTTGTGGCTTGCTAGGTGCCTTTGGCTCTTCGGGGCCCCTGGGCTTGATCTCACCGGCTTGCTAGATGGTCTTGCTGGAGTAGGGAGCGCTGGTCCAGGTGATGAGGTTTAGGAGATGGTCAGAGAGGTCAGGATAAAAGGAGTGATATGGGGTCCAGGAGCCCTGCTTTTATAGGGTCCTGGAGGGGTCACATGGTGGGGTTCAGCCAATTGGGGCACACAGCTGGCAGGTACAGGGGGCAAACGGACATAACTGCCAAGTAGAGACAGTTACTACCTGCAAGGTGGTGAGGGGAGCCAATCAAAATTAAGGTGGTTAAGGCTGGTCACGCTGGCCAGGGGCCATCTTCGCTTACTCGATGGGAGGGGCTGTTTTGAGAGAGTGAGATGAGCCCTGGGGTCAACTAGGGGTCAGCCCCTCAGGCTGTTATGAGGGACCCTAGCTGAGAAATATTATTTTAAAAATCCCCAACAGTTGTTGTTGTTGTTGTTAGGTGCCATCAAGTCGGTATCCAACTCATAGCGACCCTCATAGGGTTTTCAATGGCTGAGTGCTTCGGGATTGCCTTGGGAGTGGATTGCCAGGCCCTTCTCCCATTTTTGCTGTGTGGGAATTGAACTCCGGGCCTCAGAGACTGCAGCGCAGAGCTCTACCCACTGAGCTAAATCCCAGCCCCATGTCTATATTATAAGGGAGGTTTATTGGATTGGCTTACATAATAGAGGGCAGGATAGTTCCACAACAGCACCTGCCAAGAGGCCAGTAGCCACTCAATCCAAAAAGCTGAAAACCTGAAGTCTCCACCTGATGGCAAGGTCTAGGAGCTTCCCGGAAAGTCTGGTGTTGAATCCACATTGAAGCTAAGGAAACCACAGTCTGATGTCCATGGGCAGTGGCAATTACACACACATGATCTGTTCTGGTAGAGTTTGGTCCTGCCTGCAACATGTGTGCTGACTTCCCCTCTCCCCCTGACATCCTCCTTTTGAAGCCTTGCTGTTATGGTTTAGATCTAAATATCCCCCAAAGGTCACGTATATGAACATTTGGTCCCCAGCTGGTGGTGCTGTTTGTGGAGGCTAAAGAACTGTGGGAGGTGGGATTCTAGCTTTGCAGAAGCAGCTCCCCGGGGGTGGGCCTTTGGAAGTTTTTACCCAGATCCATGGCCCTGGTTGCTCTCTGCTTCTGATCTGCCATGCATGAGGTTGTCTTCCACAAGCCCTACTGCCTGCCACTGCCACGTCTGCCCTGCTCCCATGATGGACTGATCTTTTGTGAGCCCCCAACAAATGTCTCCCCCATAAGTTTGTTTTAGTCAGTTTCTCTGACACAGCAATGTACCAGCTGACTAATATACCTGCTCACTGGGTGGTGCTATATTTGGGGTGGTCTGTTCCCCTCCATTACCATGGGACCTGTCAGTCCTCTTTGGAAATACCTGCCACGGACTAGACCCAGGAATCTCCCTATCTAGTTAAGTGGGAAATGAAGGTTAATCATCACACTGGGTACTGAAAACCCTCCTTGTGAATGAGGAATTCTTTCACATGCCCTGTTATTGGCATGTACCTCCTGGATCTCTGACCCTAAGCAAGTCACTTCATCTCCCAGTTACTCAGTTCCTCCTTTTGGATTGCTGTAGTTTAAGTGTGTCCCCCAAAGGTTCATGTGTTGGAAGCTTGGTCCCCAGAGTGGTAATGTTGAGAAATGGCAGGACCTTTAAGAAGTAGAGCTTATTGGGAGGTCCTTGGGTAACTGGGGCATGTCCTTAGCAGGGATTATCAAAGTTCTTATGGGATCTGAGTTAGTTCTCAAAAGAGCAAGTTGTTATTGGTTCCTCTCACCATGTAATCCCTCTCATATGTGCTACCACCATTGTGAAGTCACCCAACATGAGGTGATGCAGCTATTGGGGCCCTCACCAGAGTAGGCACCATGCTGTATAGATTTTCAGCATCCAAAGCTATGAACTAAAATAAACTTCTCTCTCCCTTCCTTTTTCTTCTTTCCTTCTTTCCTTTCCTTCCTTCTTTTTCTTTTTCTTTCTTTTCTTCCTTTCTTTTTTCTTTTTGTTTCTTTTCTTTCTCTCTTTTCTTTCTCTTTTCTTTCTCCTTCCTTCCTTCCTTCCTTCCTTTCTTTCTTTCTTTCTTTTTTTCTTTCTTTCCTTCTTTCTTCTTTCTCTTTCCTTGTTTGTTGTGTTACTTACACGTTGAATCCAGGGTTACACATGTGCTTTGCAAGCGCTATGCCACTGAGCTGCACCCTCAGCCCTTTATTTATTTATTTATTCATTTATTTATTTTACTTTTTATTTTGAGACAGGGTTTCGCTAAGTTACACCAGTTGCCTCTAGCCTCAAACTTGTGATTGTCCTGTCTCTGCCTCCTGAGTCACTGGGATTACAGGTGTGCATCACTGCACCTGGCGATTTCTTTTCTTTATAAAGCATCTGGCTTCAGATATTTCATTATAGCAATGGAAAAATGATCACTAAAATGACTTCTGAGATAAAAGACATGAATCTTCTAGAAAAATTTATTCTTTCAATTAGATTAGAAAAGGAGGCAGCCTATAAGGAGAAGAAAGACTGTGGAACAAGAGTTGGGAAACCTGCATTTGAGCTCTGTCACTCACTGGCTGGGCAAGCATAGCAGCTCACTCACCTATCTGGGTCTACTCACAAAATGAAGAATTTGGTTTGTGACCAAATGGTCATTTTTACTCCAAATCCTGTGATTCTAAGACCTCTAAATGTTCCTCAGTCTATGATTCTAATGGCTCCTTACAACTATATTTGAGATTCCTTACCTTATCTTTCCCTGTTTGCCTGGTGTTTCTTTCTTTGTGAGAGAAGAGCAATTGCCATAAAGGCCTGGTCTTTCCTTTACCCCTTCCTCTCTTTACTCATAATCCTCCCCTCTTTCACCCTTCAGGATGATGGAGCAGTTTCTTTATTTGGTAAATGTGGGGAAAATAAACAGAATGTGCAAAGATCAACTCCTGTCTTCTTTTTGGCAACACATCTGCTCATGGAGAGCAAGACTGTCCTGTGTTCCCCCATTAGGCTGCCCAGGTGGACAGGGGCAGCACTGCCCTTGGCAGATGGGAGAGGATCCCTCATTGGGGCTACATTATTATTATCTGATCCAACTTTATCAGTGATAAAAAAGACTAATTTTGCTCTCCTTCTTTTGTTATTTTGTTTCTCAGTTGCTTCAGAAATTGAATGGGGAAGGGGATAAGTGATTCAGTTTATTAGGCCCTGTCAACCACCCTGTGGTTTCATTCTTCCAGCACGAGGGTAGTTAACCATCCTGGTTTGTCTAGGACAGAGACATTTTCTGGGATGTGGAATTTTCAGTGCAAAAACTAGAACATTCCCAGGTAAATCACCACAGTTGGTCATTTTACTGGGCCCACAGGAAGATTACATTTCCCCAGTCTCCCTTGCAGTTAGAAGGCACCAGATGGTAGAGATCTTACTATAGGACATGGGTGGCAGTGAAGCCCTATAATATCCTGAAAGATCTTCTGTGCCATCTTCTTTCTCATCTGCATGTCCCCAAGATGGCAGAGCCATTCACTGGAAGGAGCCCATGCCCTGCATCCTCACAGGGAAGAAAGCCTCACAATCCCTCTCAGATAGGATGATAATGATTAAATAAATCTTTAATTGCATTACACTGCTGAGATTTGGGGATTGTTTATTTCCATGTGAAATGTGGTTAAGAAATAGTCCTATATCCTGTTAGGAAATGGAGTATAGATTTCTGAGGGAAACCTAATATGGTTATAGTTGAGCCTTTAGATGACCACACTGTCCTGTTATAGAGTGGCATTTTGAAGAAGTTCAAAGATCAAATAATCTGTGCATCTGTGTTATACCTTCAGATCAAGCCTGTAAGTAGCTGCATAACCTTGGACCAGTCACTTGACATCCTGAGCCTTACTTTCCTCATATTTTTAATTACAGCAATAGATTAGATTAATGGCTTATAAGCATCTTTGGGTCATGATATCTTGAAAATCCGATAAAGGCTATGGAACTTCCCCCAGAAAACCATACACACATTTGTTGTTGTTGTTAGGTGCCATCAAGTCCTGTCCTAGTCATAGTGACCCTTATTGGGTTTTCAATGTCTGATTGTTTCGGGATTGCCTCAGGAGTGGATTGCCATGTCCTTCTCCCATTTTTGCAGTGCTGGGAATCAAACTTGGGACCTCAAAGACTGCAAAGCAGTGCTCTACTAGCTGAGCTAAATCCCAGTCCACACACACAGTAGATCTTTGTAAATTTTCAGGAGTGTTTTGTATCCATTCCCAATACCACTATCCTTGCTACCCCGGCACTTTGACAATCTCTGAATGAGAGGAAAGCTACCCGTATATTCTTCAATCTGCATACTTGCAATGATTTTTAAGGGCTATAAAATCAAATGTGGATTAGAATTGCATGTGGATTGGATTCACGATTGAGACAGCATTCTCGTGGGAATCCAATCCCTATGCAATTCTAATCCACATCCAATTTTGTGGCCCTCTAAAACTGTTGAAAAGGTGCAGCTCTTCTAGGTGAAAAAGTGTTACATTAGACCTGAGGACGATGTTGTCTTGCCAACTCATTCCTCTAGCTTTTGTCTAATCTCTGTGTCCTTTCATCACCATTTCCTCATTGCTGGGCCCCCATCTAATTTTCTCTTCAGCTCACCCCAGGATGGCATCTCTCCTATCTACCCAACTAAAACTGCTCTTGCTAAAGTCACCAATGGCATTCTCAAATGTGTTTCTGCTAAGCCAAAATGTGTTCCCAGTGAACATTTTCACCAACATTGCAAGGTGCCAATTCCAGGCCCACATTCTGCTTGTCCCAGGTGACCTGCCTATACTTTGTATTATTTCCTTAGCATGCCATGGCCTGATATCCACTCAGAATGACCCAGAAATAAGGGGCTGCACATGTCACCAAGGCCATCTTCTCTGCAGAGCTAGTCAAACTACTTTAGCTTTCTAGATGGTTCTCTCCTCTGAATTCTAACAGCACTTACGGTAGACATAGTTATCAAGGTCTTGAGTCTGCTGGGGAATTGCCATTGTGTCCACTCTCAAGAACAAGCTTTCAGTGAATTTACCCAAGTGGAAGTCTCTGCCTTCTGCTGCAAAAACTGATTATGTTTTTACTTCAAGAGGGTACTTCATCCTTCAGGCCTAGGTTTTCATTAAACAAGGATGTAAAATGGATTTATAAGCCAGCATTCCCAGATGGGACCTATATCTTTCACTACTAGAATTCCACTCTCCTTTTCCATGTTTTCAAAGATAATCAACCTCTCTGATGAAGAACTTAAATCCTTATTCTAATATGACAATATATTCAATCAATTTTAACCTATTCAATAATTCAATTAATATATTCAATCAATTTCTTCAATTTTATATATCTAGGACTTGTCTTTTTTAAGCCCTCTCTATGCCTCTCTACTCTGAGCTAGACTCTGTTGCTTTCAAAGCTTAATTGTCAAATGCAGTTTGTTCAAAAACTATTTATCAGTGCCATGTAACTTCCTGAGTTCAGGGGATAAAAGGAGGGACAAAATGGACATGATCCTTCCCTCATTAGATTACAATCTAATCTTATTGTCTGGCCTGATTTTTGCATCCCCACAAGAACCTGAATGACATCTCCCAACCGTAGCACATTTTTGATGGTAGAAAGAACTCTGATCCATTGAGTTGGGCAGATCTGGGTGGAATCCTAGCTTTCCAACTTACTACAGATATGTTAGTAAACAAGCCAATGAATTGCTTTGAGCTTCAGTTGTGTGTAATGTTAAATTGCTATGTAGTTAAAGTATGTAACAGTGTTGTAAGAATAAATGAAATAAGGCATAAAAGGTCTTAGTGGAGAACTTGGATCTGATAAGCACCAAATAAATGTTAAAAAGCACTTACTAATGTAATAAATGTAAAACATAATAGACTCTATGCTACCTGCCCTTTCCTAAATTTAAGCTTCTTAAAGGATGGAACCATGTCTTTTATTTCCTAAGGCCATAGTGGAAGTTTAGTAACATATGTCAATTCATTTGAATAATTGAATGGGATTCACAACAGCCCCCTGTCTTTATTAGCCTTCTGTTTCATCAGCAGCAATAATCATGGCTCTTTTTTTTTTCTTTTTTTCAAAACAATGGAACTATAGCTAATGTAAAGCACGTCTTACAATAGCTTCATGCTTAAATTTTTTAAATTTCAAATCTATGTCCCCCATAAAATAACAATAACTTCAGTTTTGACTGACTAAATCTTCACAAACATACAAATTATTTTTATCATTTAAAAACTGAAGAAATGTAGGCTCTGGTGGCTTTAATAGTTTTATTTGTATGTGACAAGAAATTATACTGATTATGTACAGAAAAGGAAGGATGCATTTCCACAAAGAGTTTCAAGAGAAGGTTAAAATATTTTCATATGATTTTTGAATACCAGTGTGCCAGTGATTCTGGAATTCTTATTGTTCCAAATAAAATGATGAGGTCACTGTGAAAACATTTGATTTGGGAGAGAGGAGTCATGCTTCTGCATCCTGTCCTATTGAACTGCACCCTGATCTTTCCCCATCACAAAAACTGGCTCTAGTGCTCTTCCAACTGGCGGAAAGGTCGCCCAAGAAACACTCTTGTCTCAAGGCCCACTGTGTTCTGTATCCCGGCATCTTTGTTGTTGATCGAAAGCTTTACTTAATTTGATTTCAGCTGGCAAAGAGTTAACAAATTGACTCTTGGCAAATTGTGCAATAAAATTAACCTGATGATGTGAACAAGATTGCTAAGGCAAATTTAGCTGGTGACAACTCCCACTGGTGGTAGGTGGGAGTTTGTAGCCTGGGCTCCCCAAATCTCGAGAGGTTTCAATGGGTTCCTGAACTAGCCACTGGAGACATCAGCACTAATGTTTCACGTCCATCTGAGGCTTTCAGTAAGCTGTGGGAGGTAGATAATAAAGAAATAATTGTAGCTATAGTAACTATTTAAAAGGGCTGGGGCTTAGCTCAGTTAGTAGAGTGCTGCTCTGCCTGCTCTGAGGCCCTGGATTTGATCATAAGCACTGCAAAAAATGGGAGGAGGACCTGGCAGCCCACTACCAAAACGAACCCAAAATAGTCAGCCACTGAAAACCCTATGAATAGCAGAGAATCGCTGACGTAGTGCCGGCATGGCACAGGGCTGGGTAGTTTCCTTCTGTTATATATAGTGTCACTGTGAGTCAGACCAGTCTCCATGGCACCTAACAACAATAACAACAACTATTAAATAGGAAAGCAATAAGAAACTGTGAAGGAGAATAAGAAGGTGTCTCTGAGGAAGACTTGAGGAAAGAAAAGAGTTGAATCCAGGGAAGAGATGGAGGAATAAAGTCCCAGGCAGGAGGATCTTGGTGCCGTCTCAGAAGGGTGGCCATGAACAGAGTGGCTGGAGCCCAAGAAGGACAGTGCCCAACACTACGGTGGAGAGGTTCAGGGGCCGGAGCATACGAGGAGGCTCTATTTTATCTTAAGTGCAGTGGGAAGCTTGCATATTTGAATGATTGTTGTGCATTTCTATGGAGAACATTGTAGTGAGGCCGAAGTGGAAGCAGGGAGGCCAGTTTGGAGACAGTGCAGTAGGCCAAAGAAAGACAGCAATGGCTGCTATGAAACTGCTGGCAGCAGAGCAAAGAGGGTGTGAATCTAAAGGTGTATAAATAAAATATCTCATAGTTAAGCCAATACTTTTTTAAAACAATGAGAATTAAGTGTTTTTAGGTTCCTGTGCTTCCCAGGAAATGCACTTACTATAGAACAACTATATCATTTCCACAGAGATGCGTGAATTTGACACGTACTTTTCTTTGAATCCTTACGCCTGGGCAGAAGAGAACACTCACGCTAGCCCTTGACATAGGAACTCTGAAATGGTGACCCATTGTCCTGCCAAGCAAATTCCTGTTCTCTATTAGTAGAGGCTTGGACACAAGGCACCAAGCCTGTTTATATACAGTTGTCTTCAAATAGGCTAAGCAGTAGAGGGAAGGAGGAGGAGATAACACTCAAATTATTCTTTTTTAAACATTTTTTCCATCCCCTCACCTCTTTTTATTTTTATCTTGTGACAAGGATCTCACTAAGTTGTGCAGGCTGCCTCTGGCTTCACACTCACAATCTTCCTGCCTCAGCCTCCTGAGTTGCTGGGGTTGCAGGTGTGCACCATGACATCTGGCTCAAGTTCTTCTTACTCATTTCCTCCTTGGGGCTTTGAGTACAGGGAGGAGGACTCTATTATCAAAGATGGACCAGGTTATCCTGGGAGAGTGCAGTGAACGAAGATCCCGTGTGTGTGTGTGTGTGTGTGTGTGTGTGTGTGTGTGTGTGGTGTGTACGCTCGTGTTTTAAAGCCCCTGCTGCTTTGATAGTCTGTGCATCGCCATGGCTAGCTACAAACAAAACAAAATCATGGAAATCTCATGAATGAAAAGAATCAGAGGGAAATGGCTTTATTTGGTGATACAAGTATAAAATCTCACCATAGTAAACTTCATGGAACATTGAAATCTCTTGGCAGGAAATAAAACAGGGTTGAAATAAATAGCTTGGTAAAATCAGTCTACAAAAGCTACTGTCTATGAGGCAGAACTTGGGCCTATTCTCTAGGTGGTGTAATTATATAAAACAGCATACTTTGGTTTCACTCCAATAAAAGAAAAGAAAACTCAGGGCCTTCACTTCATCTCAACCTTTAGCCTCATTTCCTCTCTGAAGGCCCTGGAATCTGTGGCTTGCTCAGGCTTAGGAGGAGATGACAATTTTGATTATGTAATTAACATGTTTGAGGTAAGGAGAAGTCACAAACAGCTGGGTTGCCACTTGAGGGCAGAAGGCTGGGGGCAGTTCAGCTTGTACTTTTTCAGGACAAAGCAATTTGTTTTTTCTTTTAAAAAAAAATCTATCTATACTTATCTATCTATCTACCTGAATGAAGGACATGTTTTGAAAGGAGATCAAAAGAAAAAAACTTGGTTAAGATAAGTTATTTTATAGAACTGTAAACATAACAATAAAGCACTAAGCCAGAATGTAGAAAATGCTTTCCAAAAACTATCCCAAATTGGTGCTGTTTAATTATCGAAGAAATGCTGGTTAAAAAATTCAAACAATACAGAAGTGTAAAAAGAAAAAATTAAAATTATTTCCTTCTTATGCCTCATCTCCCATCCAAAGTAACCATTGTTATATATGGCCTATATTTTTCCAGATTTTTTTCTAACCACACTCAAACTTATACATAATGGATAAAACCAACACAGAGCATATAACTTTAAAAGCATAGGTTATACTAGAGATATTACTGTTGTTGTTATGTGCTGTCAAGTCTGGTCTGACTCATAGCAACCTTCATAGGGGTTTCAATGGCTGATTGTTTTCAGGATTGCTTTAGGAGTGGCTTCTCCCCTTTTTATGGTATTCAAAAAGATATTTCCTTTATTTTCTAGACACCATTCCATACTAGTACTTAAAGAGCCACTTCATGTTTTTTAATGGAAGTATCATTATCCTTGAAAGGACTTTATTTTGCCAGTGTACTATTGGTAGGCATTAAGAAAGTTACTTTCAAATACACAAATTCTCAACCAAACAGAATTTGCTGTGATAGGATTTTTGTCTGAATATTTTTAAATCAATAATTGACATGAACTGAAAACTATTCGAATTTATAAAAAAACAAGGTCCGAAACACTGAGGAACGCTTTCAAGTTCACAGGACACTGAGCCATCGGCCTGATTCTCAGGCTGGCATCTTTCTTTGGGAGCCAGTGAGTGTCACTGTCTCCTGGGGATGGAAAGGGCACTGAGATGGGGAAGAAGCTTGTACTGGAGAAAATAATACAAGGAAAGGAGGCAGGAAAGTGACACAATCCCCAGGGAAAAGGGAAGGACAAGGGAATTGAAGACCCAGCAGGGAGGCTCCTGGAACCGCCCTGGAAGCCCCGTGAGGAGGGGGGTCCTGAATGTGTGCAGCTCCCTGGAATGCATGAGATTCTGGAGCTCATTTTTTTTTCTAAAAGAATAATTTATTGCCAAATAAAATTTAAAGGAGAAGCCAGATAGAATTCATATGGGAAGGACATTGTAAGACCTTGGAAATGGTCTCAGAATGTTGACATGACTCATATCAGTATAAAAAGTCACAATGAGAGCTTTAAGAGGTGAGTGATCTCCCTGTAGTTATTTTAGGGTTTAAGCATGCCAGTAAGAAGGTTGCAGAAAAGATATATGCCACCTACAGGCAACACTAAGAGGGAGGTCAGTTCTTACCTGAGTCCTCTCATCTCACCCTTTTCCCATCTTAGAGTTTCCTTCCACCTGCCCTCGACTCCCAAATGCCCCGAGTTATAGTAGCAGACAGTTTCTACAATGGAAGACCTGGGAGACAGCAATTTGGGCAGAAGGAAGGAGGAACTAGAGGCCATCTCTAGAAGAGCGTAAGCAAATCATTTTTGCTGGTGTGTGTTATAAAGCAAAACAAATAGCAAAGTTTCCAAAAGGTGTTTTTATTCACATTCTAAGTAAAATAAAAAGTAAATCAGTTCATCTCATATATTATTACTCTTATTTTATAAGGGCAGCTTGGGATAATGGAGGAAGAGAAATATTTCAGGGGCCACAGGATTTGTCCCATTTTCTGCTCCTGTTCTCTCTACTTCTTTCTCATCAGAACATGCTGAGGCTGGTTTAGGATGAGATAATGTGCTTCTAGATCAGAGTCTCACCTGTCACACACACTGGGCTCCACCATTTTGTCAGGGAGCAAGCCTAAGCCAAAGACTTAGCTCCTTTCGGGTGCCATGTTAGTTGGAGTATGCTGGAAGAGAAATTGCTTTGTCCAGCTCCTGAAGTTTTTCAACCTCTCTACCTGTCCCTGGAGCCAGGCCAAATGAGAGTTCAGGCATAGAGTTGATCATTAAGTTGAGGGGAAATTATACTGTCAGTCAAACAAATAAAGTAGTAGATTAATTTGTGAATGTGTAAAAATATGGAAATGAAAGTATTTTCATTTTGAGCAAAATTTACTAATTTAAAGATATTGTGGGTTTTTTTTTTTTTCCTGTACCAGGGGGTTAACCCAGGGCCAGATAATTCTGTTTCCAAGTTTTGTTCAGATGCATTCAATTGGTAAAACCAAATTTGTATCTAGAATCCTACCTGCAAAATAATCTGAAAATGATTATTTTCAATTTTGTGGTAAAGGAAAGTATAAAAGAAAAGAGATTGGAATTGATAGTGAGGGCCAGCTTATCCTAACCATTACAGAAGGAAGGACTGGCAGGGAAGTATTCTCCCCTCCATCAAAAGAAATGGGCCTTAGGGACACTACTCAGAAAGCTAGAAAGTGTCCTCTGCAGTTTGTAGGATCAGGTGGGAGGCATTCTGGCCCCTGCCTGAGGGATCTACAGATGAGAGACCGTCAGACTGCAGAGCAGTTTCACACTGCATTGTGATTGGCCTCTTCTCCCAGGGTTTTGGACTCCAGAGGAAGTAAGTGAAAGGGACCATGAGGGTTCCCAGTGGATATGATAGCCACACCTGAAAACGAGCTGATGGAACTGAGTTGTGTCTGTCCAGGTGGATGGTCTGTAGGGGAGAAAAGGGCTTCAACAGGAAGAGGCTAGAGGTCAGCCGTGGAGTTCCTATGGGGTGAGGAAAGAGGCATCACGTGGGACAGGAGGAGGGCACAGCATTTACAAACATTCCTCCTAGGGGAAGGAAGCAAGTCTGCGCCAGACAGTATAAATGGTCCTATCCCCTTATCTCCTCCCTCCCCATACTTCATGGATCAGAACTGTAGACACAAGAGAGGATGAAGGAGGAGCTGCAAAGTGGTGAAAGTGAGGTGCTGTGGATTTAATTGAGTCCCCTCAATATTCATTCACTGAGGACTCAGCTCCCAATGAGGCTGTGTTTGGAGATGGGGCTTTCATAGAAATAATTAAGGTTGAATGAGAGCATAAACCCTAATCAAGTCCTTATAAGAGATGCCTGAA
Source organism: Pedetes capensis (assembly GCA_007922755.1). Taxonomy (NCBI): domain Eukaryota; kingdom Metazoa; phylum Chordata; class Mammalia; order Rodentia; family Pedetidae; genus Pedetes; species Pedetes capensis. The sequence continues at coordinate 1,783 of VMDO01004448.1, read as the reverse complement.
AGCTAGCAGCGCTCTCTCTCTCTCTCTCTCTCTCTCTCTCTCTCTCTCCTCACAATTCAGTGAGAAGGTGGCCATCTGTAAGCCAGGGAGAAAGCTTTTCACCAGAAACCAACCAGCTGGCACCTTGATCTCAGACTTCCCAGCCTTCAGAACTGTGAGAAATAAGATTCTGTCATTTATACAACACAGTCTATGGTATTTTGCAGTGGCAGAATTAGGAGACTGTGAGAAGACAACTAAGTCCCTTCCTTTACCTGCTTGTAACTTGCAAGCTGGAGGGAAAAAAGGGCATTAGCCTTCAACAAAGCTTAAAATTTCAATGATTACATGAAGCCGGATATTTTCCTGACAGAGTTGAAACTATAACTTATTACTTTTTTATTCCCAGAGAGTGACTAGAAATGTTATGCATTGTTTGAGATTTCTTCCAGTGACTGAAGAAAAACTAGCCAGGAGAGGGAATTTCAAGAGACAATGGAGGCATAAGGGAAAATTGCTTAATGATCACATCCTAAGACTTACTCTTGTTCAATGTGTTGATTATAAATTAGCCTCCAAAGTCAATACATAATATGTCATACTTAAGATATCCATATATCCTTAGGGAGATAGAGTGATTCTAGCCTTCTCAGAAATGACTATACCAAGCTAAGTGGTCCAGCCAGAACCAGATCAGTCCACCATAAAGACAAGGGAATGTAGAAGAGCCAACTGGTCAATCTGCACTTCTGAAGATACCCATTCTCAGATTCCTTTCTACTTCCAAATGCACCAACGGTCTATATAGACGATGGGGAAATCAAGTTTATGGGTACTCAAGGAGGCCTTGGAGGTCATAGCCTGTAAGTTGGAGATGAATGAATTACAACCTACTTTCCTCTATTCATTGCTTATTATTATTGCTTGAAATGTTTGCCAAAGAGTCATGCAACGTTTTACCATGGTAAAGCATGTTTGGCAGTGATAGGAAAACAGGTGTGTAGCATAGAACCTAGTGATAACCGGTTGGAAATAACAATTGTGTAGTCTGACAAGGATATTTAATTCCGTTCCAATTCCTTAAAGCCAAGCAGGGAGATTCTGCCTTTGCCACCTCTAGTCTGGTTTCGTCAGCTACTCTGGCTCTTTTCCCAAGTGGATAATTCTCATTACCAAAATAGTACAGCTCTAAGGCAGGCCACATGATGTTAGAATGGGGTTAGGGCAGATGGCAAATATTCCTGACCTGTTACCAACATGAAACCAGAATAGGCCAATGCCCTCTTAGTGAGAAGAAGCCCAATCTACTAGGTAAAAGAAGACCCGGACTTTGATGGCAAAAGTTGACCCCAATAAAGGCAAAATATTTGATCTCTTTTTACTACTTATTTTTTGATCTTTTAATTGAATGAACAAAGTGAAACCATTCTTTCAAGTTTAATAGTTAGCATTTCAAATATGTCTGTGAATTCAATATTGGATTCTGAAGACATTTACTCACTGCCAAAATTTGGTTTACTGCTAAAGGAAATCAATATATACTTTAAAGTTTGTTTGTAGCTTAAGTTGCTCAGTTTCTAAGCAAGGGGACCATGTAACATGTTTCAACCCTGTTTTCATGTGATACTAGTTTTCCCAGAAATGAATAAATCCATAGCAAAGTAAGGTGGGCTCACAGGTTCAAAGGTCAATCAATAAAGGTAAAGATAAGCATTTAGCAAAGCTGAAAATTAAAAACTCTCAAACAGATTTAATTTAAATACCATAAAATCTATCCATTGTTGGTGTTCAATTATTTTTTGAC